>NGBS01000702.1:0-25058 GCA_002245135.1 Proteromonas lacertae
ATAGTAAAATTAATACTCCAACTCCAGTAAAAACAACAACTACTACTACAGTACAACCTCAACCAAAACCAACAACAACAACAACCTGCACCAGTGAATGCTATATCTAATAAACCACTAACTAAACCAACAGAAAACAGTAATAATAGTAATAATTACAATAAAAATCAAAAATATAATAAAAACCAAAAGTATAATAATAATAATAGAGGTTATGGTTATAAAAATAAATAATAATAATAGAAACAATTATTATTCAAAACAACAGAATAAGAGTTATTCATCAACCAATACAACTACAAATGGTGTAAAAGAACCACCAAAATACAATAACAACCACACCATCTACTACTGCTGCTACTACTACAGAAAGTAAGCCAGTAAATACCAAAGATTATCAACAACTACAAAAAGAGATGGGAAAATCATCTCAAAAGCAAATAATGATAATATATACATCAGAATAATTTATCACAACAACAACAACAACAACAACAACAAATGAATCAGAATTTTAAACCATCATCATTCCAACAGTTATACCTCTTCAACCACCACTACCACCACCACAACAGCACAACAATCTCCATCAAAACAGTTATATAATAACAATAATCCAAATCCAACAATATCAATTAATTCTTATATAAGACCAGTTGTATATACATCACAACCCAATCAAATACCTCTTCCACCTCAGCCACTTACATCACAACTTCCAATACCATCACCACAAGCAGCAATACCTTTATCACAAATGAATTATCAACCACATACAACAACAACTACTACACCATATTCACCATTAATAGTACAATCAATACAACAACACAACAGCCATCTCATGTATTACCTATACCAATACATCAACAATCATTATCATTACCATCAACATCATCACCTGCTATTCATTTACCACCACAACAAAGACAACAACTTCAACCACAGAATCCAATTGATTTGGACAATTTAAATGCTTTTGTTGGTAGTGAAATAAAAGATGAAGTAAGTTTGACTTTCTTTGTTGTTCCAGGAAATCCAACTCATCCAAAATTGCAGTTTCATTGTAGAAAAGGTATTTTAGAATTTGATGCTTTTAATTCACCTGAATTATTTAGATATTATTTTGGTAGTGATGATCCTGTATTTTTATTATATATATTATGTTTAATAGACAATTCAGAAAGTTGCTGAAGGTATTCGTTTAATAAATAAAACAATTAAAGCTAAAAATAAGCATAATTGTATATTTTCAGTTGTAGCTGGAGGATATTTACAACTTGTATATATTATTATTTATTATATTAATAGGATAAGATTTTAACTAATTAGATATGATAATGAATATATTTTGATTTATTTTATTCAAAAAACATATGTCATAATAATAAAATAAATATTTTACATTATTAAACTTTTAATAATTCTTTCTTTTCTTTTCTTCATTCATATGTCGAACAATAGATGTCTATATGGAAAGAATAGTTTAAATCCTGTAAGACCAATTAATTTTACAAATGATTCAATCAACACAATAGACAACAATGTAGAAGATATTTACAAATTGAATTAAATTATATACTCTATTCTTTATTAGTTACCATTTCACTGGCATCTTCTCTCCAGCTCTCACTCCACATATCTTTCGTTGCTAAAAATTCATCTTGGTAACTTTGTTCATTTTTCGTTTTAGATAAATCTAATATTGGTATAAACAGTTTAGATTTTGAATTACTTCCACTACAACTCTTCTTTGAACTTACAAGTGGAGTTGAAGAAGCAGATAATAATGGAGGTAAAGATGTTAATATATCTTCATCATCATCGCTCTCTACTTCAACATCAGATACTTCAGAAGTATCATTACTAGTAGAGTTTGCACTATAATCTTCACAATGAGATAATATGTTATTATTATTATTATTCAATTTATATTTATTGTTATTGCTACTATTAGGATTTATAATTATATCCATTCTATCAATTATTCCATGTAGACTTTTCAATCTCAATAATAATTTCTCTTTATCTTCATTTGTTAATACATTATTATTATTATTGTTATTGTTATTAATTGTAGAAGATGTTGAAGATATAGATGCTTCTGAGGATGGAGAAATATTGTTATTAGAATTAGTGGTTTTTGAAGATGCTAATTTATTTACCAAATTTTCACTTTCTTTTAAATACATCCGTAGATTCATCAATTCAATATCTAAATAATATAATACATTATTATATTATTTATAATAAATACTTAATTCTCCACGATAACTATCACTTCCAATATTGGAAAACTTTTCACTACTTTTTCTATCAGAACGAGCAGACAATAGATTTTCTTTTGAATTTGTATTACATCTTGCTCGTAATTCATTGCTAAATATATCATTATAATTATCACGAATTATTGTAAGAGCTACAGCTTGAGTTGGACAAATTAAAGCAATTTCATCTAATGATTGTGATAATACTTTTAATTTCTCGTGTCTACGAGATGATTTCTAATTATTTATATATTTATATTCATTTATGTATATACATTACCTATTGAGTCTAAATTAGCTAATCTACACTTCAATCCTACTTCCAGTTGTAACATTTTTGCTTGACAATGTTTAGAAGGTGGAGACTATTTTTATGTTATATTTAACTTCAGTATACTCTAGAATTCTCTCCATTTGCTGTTTTTACAAGGGGGTTTAATTTTGTTAAAGAAGGATTGCGATTATTTAAAGAATGATCATTTTGTAAAAGAGAGCCACTGTATGAACGAGGATGTAATCTATTCAAAAGTATAAATATTAAATATTAATACTTGGGACTTTTACCCACGAAAGAATATGCTGATTCAACTGATCCACTTTGTTTTCTGTTGTATGAAATTGGTTTATTACCAATCACCATCAATGGAACTGTAGGCTTTCTCTAAACATCAATAAACAAGACTTACATACAGATGTCATATTGGTTTATCGATAAATAATTTGTGCTTTTCAAAAATCAATAAAAATACAATCAAAAAATCGTTATAGGTTTGACACAACTCAAACTATTTTGAATTTTTTATTAAAAATTTTCATTGTAAAGGATATTCTTAATCATATTCAACAAAAATAGCAAATTACCATACATTTTAATTGTTTCCTACGGAATAATATCGATACAAGGATTTTAATTGTTATTTTAGTTAATACAACCCCCCAAACGATATTAAAATCAGTAAATCGAAGAGAATAAAGCAAATAATTTATCCAAAACTCTTTCTTTTCTGTGGTTTTGGTCCAACAAATCCAGACATTTGAGCACTAAATATCATATCAATATCTTTTTGTATATCAGCAATTGACCTTTCAACATTTATTCTATAATATAAAATATAAAATACAATATTTATACTCAAATAATTGTTTCAAAGTCTTAAATCTCTGTACAACAGGTTCAGTTTCTTTTTTATACACTTCAATTCTTGTTTTTATAGATGCTTCATTATCATCACTTCTTCCAGTAGCTTTTCCTCTCTCTAAACATCTTTTCTTCAAAATTTCGTCAGAACATTTCAAATTCAACACTCCACTCAATATAACACTGTTGCTCATATTCCTAGTCCAATGATCTAAATTATCCATAGTAGCTGGAAAACCATCAATCACAAACTTCTTCGATCCATTTTTGACACATTGAATCATTTTCTTCCTTAAAACTCTAATAACTATTTGTTGTGGTACTAAAATACCTTGATTAATATGTAATTGAATAATTTCAGCATCTTCAGATTTTGAATTAATTTCATCTCTCAAACAATCTCCAGTTGATAGATGTACAGCACCATATTTTTTCGCCATATATTCACACTGAGTACCTTTACCAGCACCAGGGCCACCTATTACAAACATAACAGTTGGTTTAGAACCAGGAAACTCGAATAAATGATCTGTAAATACATTACATACTAATTTATTAACATCAGCGATTGATCCTTCAGAATTAACTTTATATACTTTATTTTGAGATTCAAACATTGCTACTACAGGAATTGTTTCTTTTTTAAATACCATTATTCTTGCTTTAATTGATGCTTCATTATCATCATCTCTCTTTTCAACTTTACCTCTTTCCAAACATCTCTTTTGCATTGTTTCTTCTTTACATTCAAAGTATAACAATCCTTTAATATGTATATTCTGACCAATATCCAATTGCCAACCATCTATATTGTCTATATTACTTGGAAATCCATCTAACACTATTCTACTTTTACCTTGTTTAGAAAGTGATTGTAATTTTTGTCTTATCACTCTAATCACTATTGAAATTGGAACAATTAATCCTTTCTTCATACAGTCTTCAATAATTACAGCATCTTCTGCATAATAATAATTATTTTTATTCTTTTTTACTTCTTCTCTTAATAAATCTCCAGTTGAAATGTGTAAATAATCGAAGGTTTTGTTGATATAATCACATTGAGTTCCTTTACCACTTCCTGGACCACCAACAACGAATAATACTTGAGGAATACCGTAGAATTGATTTAATTGGTTGATCATTATATTATCGATTTCATGTTGAACTAGTTTTTCAGATTGTTCAGAATTAACTCTATATAAATTTATAATATAATATGATATATATGTATACTTAAAACAAATTCCTTTTTCTTCAAATATTCTAATTAATGGAATTGTTTCTTTATTATAAGTTGTCAATCTCTTCTTAATCAATGAAGTTGTATCTCCTTTACCTTCTTTCTTATCTTTTTCTACCAATCTCATCAATGTCATTTTATCATTACATTCTAATATTATACTTCCTATTAAGATAGTACTACCACTCATTTCTTTATTCCAACCCATATAATTCTCAGTGTTTCTAGGAAAACCATCAATTAATATTCTTAAATTACCATTTCTAGCAATTTGGATCATCTTCTTTCTAATTATTGATAATGTAATATTAACTGGAACAACACCTCCTTCATCTAATATCTTTTTAATCGTTTTACTATCATTATTTTTATCAGAATTTAAAGATTCTTCTTTTAATAAATCTCCAACACATAAGTGTTCAAATCCAAATGTATTTTCTATATATTTACATACACTACTTTTACCAGTTCCTGGTCCTCCCATTATGAACAAAACACTTGGCATCCCTCCTGGAAAATCATAATATTTATTAGTAAATATTTCATCAATTTGATTGGAGATTTCTTTGCTGTCTTTATTAGCATCAATTGTTTGCAACAAATTGTTCTTCTTGAAATTTTCTAGGACTTTCTTTGTTTTTTCTTCGAAATATTTGATTCTTTTTTCAATTACTTCTTTTTTGATTTTTAACTTTGTCTGTCTTTGTTCAATTGTTTCTTTCTTACAATCAAAATAAATATGACCAATCACTTCAGTTGAATAACACATCACTTTATTCCATTCATTCAGTAATTCAATAGAAGTCGGAAAATCATCCAATAAAAATCGGGTTTGACCAAGCTTGATAAATAATTCCATTTTCTTCTGTAATAATTGAATTACAGTGGATGGATCTACATCACTACCATCTATTAATGCTTTCTTACATTTTTTACCTGTTTCTGTAGCTAATTTACTTTCTTCTTCGACTAATGAGTGTTGGTTAATTACTGCATAACCATAGGTATTTACTATATAATCACATTGTTTAGTTTTTCCACTACCTGTCATACCAATAACGAATAGAATTCTTGGGACAAATCCGTTGAATTGATTGATTGTAATTTTGAAAATACTATCAACTTGTAATTGCACTTCCTCTTTTGTTTTATTACCATCAATTCTATTGTTAAATTAAATAATATAAAATATATAATACTTGTATAATTTTCCTTCTGAATCAAATTTTTGAATTATTGACATTGTCTTTGAAATGAAATTCTCATATGTTGCAATGTATTGCTTCTTCTCTTTATCATTTTTACTGGCTATTCTCTTAGTCAATGTCTCTTTATCACAACTTATGTATAATACTCCAAGTACATTAACATAATTCTGTAATTTTCTTCTCCATCCTTCATAATTTTCAAGATTCTGAGGGAAGCCTTGAATGAGAAAGTGTTTTTTACCATTATCTAGACATTTCTATTCATTATTATTACAATTTATTAAAAACAAATTATACTTCCATTCTATCAGCAATTAATTTAACTAAAATATCTGATTCAATTATTTTACCTTCTGCTCTACGCTGCTTTATTACATTTCCACTCTCAGTACCTCTATATTATTATATATTTTTTGTGTTGATTTATATACTTTTCTACTTCTTCTTTCATAATTGCTGAAACAGATAAATAAACAAAACCATAAGTACTTTCAATGTACTTTGATTGAGTGTTTTTGCCTGACTGTGGTCCTCCTAAAACTAAAATGACTTTTGGTCTAACCCCTTTGAATGGCTGGTTCACTAATTTATTTAAGCATATGTGAATTTATACTACTACTAGTTTCAGGCTTTTCACCTATTTATAGAATATTAAGTAAATTACTATACTTTGCTTAGCAGTGTCTGGAATTGAAGATGCTCTATTGTATATATTTAATATTTATACGCTCCCATTGTCTCGGATTAATTAAAGCTTAGATAATAAAGCGTTACACAAAAACGATTTAAATTTTGAAACGGATAGTTTTCATTTAAATTCAAAATTCAAAATTAACAGACTAATTACAATTAATTATCATTATTATTATCACAAAAATTTATGTAGTCCACATCTTTGAAGGATCTAATGGCCATTTATTTTGGCAATATGTCATTAATCTCTTTACATTCGTCAAAAACTTTCTATTCTGCTCATTATTCAATACATGCGCAATTTTACCATCTTCTATTTTATCTCTAGCACTTCTATTGTGAATACCAACTGCACTAACGCCCATTGGCCAAGGAGCGTTTCCAATTGTTATTCCAATATATGCATCATTCGCTTTTATATACTCTTTTTGTTTCAATAATCTAACTATATTAAATAATCCGTTTTCAAGATCTTTTGGTAATGTTCCATCTTTCAGTTGTTTAAATAGCGGTTTCAAATAATCTCTACATTGTTTTACAGTTTTTCTAGCTGTTTGACCTACTGGAGTATATTTTTCACTCTCAGGTCGATTTGCTAATTCTAATGCCCAAAGTTTGATTAATTCCCTGAAGAATTTTGTAATAACTTCAGCATTGGATTCATGTACTGAACTATCTGTAGGTTCTGGAACTAAATCTGCAGGTGAAGGAGGTAATATAAAAGGTGGAATTTGTTTTTCTTTTGAAGTATCTTCTTTTCTATCAGATTCGAGGAATACATTACGAGTTTCATTGGTTTTTATATCATCATCTCGACCTACACCTCTTTCTTCTTCTAATTTTTTGAATCTGTTAAGTCTTTCTTCAATGGATTCTCCAAATAACAAAATTGGTTCACCCATAATTCTAAGTCTTCTAATGATCTCTTGTTCTGGTAATACTATTTCTTTTTTGTCATCTAGTAATATAAATTTAGTTATTCATACCTTCTACCTTTCGTTTCTTAAATGCTGGTTGATCTGCTTGTTTATTCTCATTTTCTTTTTCTTTTTGTTCTTGCTTCTTATCTTCATCTTCTTTCGAAAATATTTTTTCTATCACTTTCTCTTTCTCACCTCTTTTTATATACTTTTTATTTTCACCTATTTCCTTCTTAGCAATTGTATCTATAGTTTCTACTAATTTACGCTTTTCTTTAATAGCTTCCTGAAGTAAATCCATCTAAAAATTAAAAAAAACAAAACAATATTTGACTTGATTTAGGCTTGATCTTCTTCATCAAAATTTTCTTATCAAAATTTCTTCCCACAATGGTAGGAAATTCTAATACTAATGAGCCCATGGTTGTAGATAAATATTACAAAGTATAAGCGCATTATTTTCATTGCATATAGACTCAAGCTGAAACACTTTTACAGGAGTTGAGAGAGAAGATTGAAAACAATCGTAGATTGGAAGCACAAAGAAATATGTTAAATGCTAAAGGTATAAATAATTTAATACTAACCTAAATAGTGAGACATATCAGAGAAGAAGTCTATTTACTTCAAGAATCTGCTTCAGCTCTAGGAGAAGTTGTTAAACCAATGGGTAAGAAGAAGGTTTTAGTAAAAGTATATAAATCTTTAGTATTAATAAAAATAATAGACTGGTTCGGAAAAATATATAGTAGATATAGAAAAAAACATAGATATAAATGATTGCAAACCTAATTCCAGGGTAGCTCTAAGAAGTGACACATTTCGTCTTCATAGAATAATGCCAACTAAAGTAGATCCATTAGTAAGTTTAATGAAGGTTGAAAAAGTGCCAGATAGTTCTTACGATATGATAGGAGGCTTAGATAAACAAATAAAAGAAATAAAGGAAGTAATTGAACTACCAATCAAGCATCCTGAACTATTTGATTCTTTAGGTGTGGCACAACCAAAAGGTGTATTATTATATGGTCCACCTGGTACAGGAAAGACATTATTAGCCAGAGCCGTTGCACATCATACTGATTGCACTTTTATCAGAGTATCAGGTAGTGAATTAGTTCAAAAATATATTGGTGAAGGTTCGAGAATGGTTCGAGAATTATTTGTAATGGCAAGAGAACATGCTCCAAGTTTGATATTTATGGATGAGATAGATAGTATTGGTGGTACAAGAGTAGAAGGAAAAGAAGGTGGAGATAGTGAGGTTCAAAGAACAATGTTGGAATTATTAAATCAATTAGATGGATTTGAACCTTCTAATAAAATTAAAATTATAATGGCTACTAATCGTATTGATATATTAGATCCTGCTTTACTAAGACCTGGTAGAATTGATAGAAAGATCGAATTTCCCAATCCAACAGAAACTTCCAGATTGAGTATATTACAAATCCACAGTAAAAAGATGAATTTAATGAGAGGTATAAATTTAATGAAACTCAGTGAAAAGATGGTTGGTTGTAGTGGAGCTGAATGTAAAGCAGTTTGTACTGAAGCTGGTATGTTTGCTTTGAGAGAAAGACGTATACATGTTACTCAAGAAGATTTTGAGATGGCTGTGGCTAAGGTGATGAAGAAAGATGCTGATGCGAATACTTCATTAACTAAATTGTGGAAATAAAGAATGAATTATAAATATTATTATTGGTCTTGTTTTTTTTGTTTTGAATATACACATGTGATACTTAATTTTAAAATTATAATTTTTGAAAAAGCTTGATATGTTTGTGTGAATGTTTGTCTCTAATTAGACTTCTGCATCATCTACAAACATTCGAGTGTGTAGATTCTAAAATATAAGACTGTTTATTTCAATGGTGTGAATTTGATGTTAGAATAAGATAATTTTATTCGTATTAAATTCTCATCTCAGGATGTTGATTAAGAAGAATTATACAGCTTGAGTTCATTAACTCCACTAGCAATAAATGAAAAACAAATCAAGTGTATTGTACTGAATTTATTGAAAGAATTATAGAAAGAATAAACCAATATCAAAATTTTCTGGTTTAGCAAGATAATGCCACTTGCCATACAGGAAAGAAGAATACGCAAAAACAAAAAGAATAAACAAAAATAAAATTATTTTTAAATGAATTTTCATTACTGAAAGAAATAAATTCTTCTATATCCAACTCTGCTACAAAAATCTAGCTCTGTTACTCAATCAAAAAGGGAAAGTTGCGAATTGAACGGCCTTTCAAATTTTGAGCGCCCTTTAATTAGGGCTTTTATTTCTCTATTTTATTATTTTTTTGAATTATTTTATGAGAATAAGTATTTCCATACTTATATTTAAATCTTGTTTACTAATGATTATTTAATTTTGTTAGTGATTTTAGAATCGAGGTCCAAACTATAGTGCATAATAACTGCAGTTAGGACCTCCAATTTATTTTGTTATTATATTCCTATTGCGTGAAAAAATACAGCAAATACGAAAATTTACACAAGCCGTGGTTTGATTAAAATTATGTTTTCATTTTTTTAAATTCTTGTCTTCAATGTGAATCAAGTAGTTTAAATGATGAAATAAATACATTATTGATATAAGCAGCGATGATATGATGTAGTTAAGAGGTTTAAAAACGAAAGAAATATAAAACAAAGAAATAAAAGCCCTTTCCATCAAAAAGGTATATGTACTATACTTACTAATAACTTTGTCAACAATAATAGGTGTTCTGTAATGTGGTAAGTTTGTAAATACTATATTTTCAACCATTTGTTTAATTAATAAATCATTAACTTTAAGATGAATATTAAAAAGTTTAAGACATGCAGATTTCATAATATGCATAATATGCTGCAATACGACACTGCAAAAATATACAGTTTAAGCGGATAATTCACAGAAAACTACACAGCGTTATTAGACATTATATAATCACTATATGTATAGTATAATGTGTTTTAGAATTTATATCCGTTACAAATAGTTTTTTCTTTTATGTTTTTATAACTGAGTAATATTAACTAAAAAATGAATAGAGTATATATGTATAACCGTAAGAATATCACTGTATATGGGTAAACCGTACCAGACTATTCTTAGGTGCCTTCTACAGGTAAGAATAAGCGATTTGAGTGTAAATTAGTTTTTGGTACGGGTTATACTGGAGCAAGTGGTGAATTTTAAAATTCTTTATATATTTTAGTGTGTGAATAAATTTATGGGTCAAATTTTAATTTTATGTTTTCAATAGTTTTTAGCGTAGGATAGTAGAAATAAAGTGTATAAATAGATAAGTAGCTACCTGTTCTACCCCGGCAGGGTAGCTACTTTATATAATAAGAAATGTATTTCTATGTAAGTAAGTAGCGTGTCCTGTGTAGCCTAGCTAGGACTTAGTGATTAAATAGTGTGGTGGCCAAGCTACAGAATGCGTTCTTACTTTTTTTTCATTTATCAATTTATTTATGGATTTATATAGTGTAGTTAAAAACATTCAAAAGAATTTAAATAGTGTCAAAAATATATATTTAAAGAATTATCTACAGTATTCTATATTTTTTACTAAATCGAAATTCTGACGAGAAACTGTTGTTATAAACAGAAAAAAGAAACAGTTTTGATTTTCCTGAAATTTTAGAAAAACCGTTTCTTATCAAAATTATATAAAATATGTGTGCTTCAGTAAACTTTGCTTTCTTTTGTTCATTTAGAAATAATGAAGATTATTTAGATAAGTGTATATGTGGAACATGTAAGTTTTACTTATATTTTAACCATAATATAAGTGCAGTTTTAGATAGTCCATTACCTAAGGAAGAGATAAAGTCTTATAATGAATTCTGTGCTATTTGCCATCAAAAGATGTGGACAAAGTATAGTGATAAGAGATATTATATGATGCTTTTCGATATTAAACCATCAGTAAAACCAAGAGGATTAAATAGACATTATTTTGCAGTGTTTGATAAGTATATTGAGTGGTTAACACTACCTGAAGGAATGGGAAGTGTTCATTTGAAGAAGAATCCTATGTTAAAACATTATGTAAAGAAGAATTATATATTTGATGATAGTGATGATGAGGAAGAAGAAGTACAAGAAGAAGTTAAAGGAAACAATGATCAAACTACGATAAACATAGTCTAAATTTTAAAACGAATCTTTATCTTAAAATAATTTGGAACAGGGTTTAAAAATATGCGTAATTTAATAAAAATCACATAATATAATAAAAACATAATAAAAACATAATAAAAAATATAATAACCATAATATAATTATTACTAAAATGGTTCTGTTACACCTGTATCCATCCACTCTGTTATAATAACTTGAGGTGGGAATGCTTGATATGAATATGCATCAAGTCCTTTTTGCTCTATATAAAGATTACATTTATTATTATTATTTCTTAATATAGCAAAAAAACCATCATATTTATTTAATGCAGGTTGTGAAGTTTCATTTATTACACCTTGTATAGGGAAGTATATTCCATTACTTCCATCTACAAAGTATGTTTCTAATAATTTGTTATAATATTGTTGTAATAAATCTTCTTTACCTGGTTCAGCTTTAATAACATGATGATCATCTAGATAAAATATATATCCATATCTAGCATCTTCATTTCTCAAAACAATACCATCATATATTTTAATTCTCATAAAATGCTCAAACATTTGAATTTTTATAGGTACTTTTACAGTAGATTCATATTGATTGATCGAATTATCTTGTAATATATAAAAATTAACTGACCAATATGTATATTCAGTATGCAATAATTTAGGTGATACAGAATTATTAACTATTGTAGTACTACCTCCAGAACTATTATTTACAACATTATATATTTCTTGACATTTACCATATATAGTATTTGTAGTAGTTTTGATATCATAAACAGGTGTAACTATATTATTTATTTGAGTATCAGTATGATTATTAATAGGTTTAACAATAGTATCAGGATCAGTAGGTTGTGTATTTATTTTGTCAGCTATATCTTTAGCAAGCTTATCTGTATCAATATTTATATCTGAAGTATTTCGTTCCCCAATAAACATTTTTTGTATTAATAAACAATAAAATAACAAAATTAATAAAAACATCAAGAAACTTCAGAATGATCTTCAATCAAAATATTGAAGTTAGCTCTAAACACTTTTTTAACATTATCAATATATAAGAAGTTATATTGTGGCTTAGTAACAGCTAAATATAACTCTTTAAATGTTTCATATTCAGGTATCCATATATTCAATGAGTTGTATAAGTCAAACAAATTTCTATTACTCAATCCATAAAATGTTAAACAATAATCTACTTGTGATCTTGCTGAAGGTACTATATCAGTAATATATTGACTACTAATTATAATTTTTGATTTTAAATGTCTATTTTCTTTCATTAATACTGGTATGATATTAGCTGTTTTTAACTCTAAACTAAGATCATCAAATATTATAATATGTTCTGCATACTCAAAATTATCTTTGTTTGTATCATCAATTGATTTCATTAACTTCTCTACTAAATTATCTCCTGAATAAGGTTCAAATAATGAATCATTTTCATCATAACTAATTTCATTATAATCTAATAACTCTTTAATTGAATCATATATCCTATCTTGTTTTATTGTACCTACGAAAAAATGTACATGTTGTTTTTTCTTATATTTTGGATCTATAATATGTCTTAATATATTGTATATCAAAGTGGTTTTACCACTGTTCTTACGAGCCACAATAAATATATTGCAGAAAGGCTCATTAAAGTAATCATATCCCAGAATTTTCTTAGGATCAAAAGACTCACCACCATCAACAGGCTCAATTTGTATGTTATTTATTTTTTCAAATTTAAACATAGTGTATATATATATATATATATTATGTAGTGAGAAATCAAAAAATAAAAATAGAAGTCAATAATAAAGTATTATTACTTATACTACCTTTTCAACACCTCTTGGTCCAATAACTAATTGTTTACCTGTAATAATATAGAATTTATGATGAATTGTATAAGTATTTTTTGCAGTATCAAAATCATGATTTGAGCAATCTAATGTAATTTTTAAATCACTTGCTAAGTCTTTACCAGCTCTTAATTTTAACTCAGTTAATCGATCAGTACTGAAATTTAATACATCAAAGAATCTATAAGGGAATGAATATGCTGAACATTTTTCATATAATGTATTTTGAATAATATTTCTCATATATTCCCAAGTTTGGTATTTTGCAGGATATAAATAATCAGGTGTATAGACAAAATCATTAATTTGCCATCTAATTCTATCTTCTTCTTTATCAAAAGGAACTATAGTTCTTATATAAGCATCATTTATGTATGCTCTGTATAATATAAACTTAACATAACTTCCAATGCTGCTATTAATACTGAAGTTATAGTTAAAAGTACTATTACCTGGAATAGGATCTTTAGTTATTTGAACTATGTTAAAATCAGTAAAGTCAATAGGATGATGAGTTGAATAATTGATGGTATTGGCATTGCAAGTTGGATCTTTGTTATAACAAACATAAAGATGAGGATTAACTATTTTCATTCCTAAAAATGCTTGCCATTGGTTTATATATTTATCTCCATCATTATGATGAACCCAATTCATTATAGGTGCAAATGTGAATTGTATGTATATTACTTCACCAAAATAAATATCATTCTTCAAAGCTAAAATAGTATTGTATATGTCTGCAAAATGAAATCTACACAGTATTTGACCATGTAATGTATCTGTCATACCATTTTGCATTACATAATAATTTTGAACACCTCCACTTGGATTTAATGTATTAGCTGAATGACATAATAAATTTTCACCTATTTTTTGATTTGCAGTATTAAATCCTAAACCATCAAATATTTTCTTGTAATAATCTGGTTCTTTTAAATCATAAGGAAATTGATTTGCAATTTCATGAGCTAAATCTCTATATTCATTATAACTAGTATCCAAATCACATAGCAAAGTTCCTGTTTTGTTGTATACTTTTAATGTACCAAAATTCATAGTATTCTTCAATGTTAGTTTATCTAAATTATTTGCACTAGTATCTCTTTTAGGTACAAAAGGCATATCCCAATTACCTGAATCTGCAGCAGCATGAGCTCTAGTTTGACCTGTAGTATAATCTAATATGAATTCAAAATAGCTTTTTGATAAGTTAACACAATTATCACCAGATATTTCAAATGTGATAGCATCACTGTTTGAATTTAAAGATAAAACAGTCTCATTCCTGCTTTGGTTTGGAGTAACTAAAATATGGTTGTAAATTGGTATGTAAGCTGGCACAATGCTTTCATGCTTTTGTGAATTAGGTATAGCAGTGATTGACATATTTTATGTTATTTTAAAAGATTAAAAAATACTTAAAAATAGCAAGAAATTTATTAATACAAAATAATCTCAAAATAAATGGGTAAGTTTTTAAATAAATTGCATAACCATCTTGTTGTGTGACTGATATAGTCATTCGTTGATATTCGTGATATTGCATCTTCTTAGCTGTCCATTCAATTTGTGGATTAGTGAATGTGGTGTAGTTAGCATTAAGATCTTTCACAGGTATGTTAGCTAAAACCATTGAATTCTCACCACTATTAACCCAGTCACATCTAATTTGTATGAATGACACCCAAATTAAAGATGGTTGATTAGGTAATATTTTGTCATATACTATATCAATATTATTAAAAAATGCTTCAATTGGAGCTGCTGTATGATAAATATCTAACTTTTTGTTCATCTCATCTACACCATATAACTTATAAACTAAGTTAGGGAATTCAATGCTAAAATCTGTGAAATATAATCTACCAAAATGAGTTAAGTATTTGAATTTTAAGTGTAATCTATTTTCTGAACTTTCACTAAATTGAAGTATATCTGTTTGATCATCTATTTTACGAAACGGATAGTTTTGTGAAAGATCTTCATCTGGCAATGGTCCTGCTGCACCTGCTATTTCTGCAAAACTTAACGATAGTAACTTATTACTAAAAAATTCTAATAATTCTTTACCAGTATAATTTCTTTGAGGTATTTTAGCATCAATAGTTTTATAATAAGGTCCAAGCTGATTCTCAGGTTTTTCCCATTCTGCTGGATTTGTTTTATCTGGATTTATGCATTCGTAGTAAGTGAAATTAAAGAGAATATGATCATTTACTTCATCTTGTACTGTATAGAAGTTATTTGGAATAACTGCAGTAATTAAACTCATATATTGATATTTTTCAGTAATAGTTGGAGTATTAATACATCTAACCCATTTATTAGATAATTTTTCATTATAGTCTGATGTTGTTAAGAACAATGTTCTTCTATTAGCTAATATGTTGTTACTATCTTTTGGTTGCATTATGATTTATAATTGTTGAGAAATATTTGAATATAATTTTATTTGAATTATTCTTTAATATATTTTTAATATATGCAACCGCAACAACAACCACCACCACCACAACCACAAGCTAACAATTCAAATGATGATGAAGAAGATGGACCCACAGATGATGAATATGAAGATGAAGAAAATGAAGACAATGTACCTATTGATATGAACAGAATAAGACATAGAAGAAGGCATAGAAGGAATCAAGTCATACCATTTCAAGATATAAGTGAAGATGATTTGAATAACTATGCGAATCAAGAAGTGAAAAGATTTAACAAAGCATTAATCATTCAATATAGACTTATTCCTGTAGGTTGGCCAAATCATGAGTTTAATAGAATATATAATTTATATGATGAACATATGAAAATGTTTAATTGGTGTAAGAATTTATTTGTAACAGGTCCTTTTGCACATGGTAAACCATTAGAAGCTTATAATCCAAAATTAGCAGGAAATGAAAATTCTGCTGATGCAAGAGAATGTGGAATATTTAAAACTCGTATAGCAGATGGTATTGATAATTGTGTATGGCCATCTGATTTTATATTACAAAGAAATCCATTTGTTGTTTTACACCCAAAGAGAGAATAGGCGTTACACAACTAGAAAATAGAAGAATAAAAAAACTCATTATGAAATTGATGAAAGACATCCAGAACCAGAAAAATGATTTTAACATAATGAATAATGAACATTATAATAGTGCAGCTGAAATAAGAGCAGAAAATGTTATGCAAAATAGACATGATAATATGGTAAGAGGAGTATTAGTAAATGCAGACAATGGAAGTAATGATAATAACAATAATAACAACAATGGAAATAATAACAATGATAATAATGTAAATAATAATAACAATGCAAATTATGATTATAATTAGCTTTTGTGATTCTCTGAAAGATAAGTTAAAGTTTTATATAGGTCGTTTAATGAGAACTAAATTTTGGTATTTAACAAATCAAAAAGAAGAAACAGCTTATTCAATTGCATTAATCATATACAACTGGTGTAACTGATTTGTATATATTAGCTTTATATTACATACCAATATTAAAAGATAAGTTAAGTGGTAATTATCAAAATGATAATGAATATACTTTACCATATCATCCTGATAGAAGAAATTTTATGGATTACCAGATGTGATAATAGAACTGGATATAGATATAACTATTTAGCAACTATACAAAAAATATTATCAGAAGCTCATGTACCACAAGGACAAATCAATACAAATATATTTGCTAATCCCTATAACTTTTAGAATGAATAGAGCTTTAGATACACAACTTAACCGTCAAATTAAACATAGAAGATCAGTTCCAGCTTATGTTGGAATGAATGTTGCAGATCATAAAATTGGAGATATGTTGCACCAGCTAATTATCCTCCTGCTCATCCATCAATTACTGCAGATTTGATGATAAACAATGCATTTTATAATGCATCACCTGCAAATATAGTGATAGAAATGATAATAATCATCAAGTAGTGATACTGAAGAAGAAGATTCAGACACTTATGATCTTGGTGATATGAGTAATCAAATACCACCTCCTCCTTCCACAAGACCTATGCCAGCAAGAAAATCAACAACCACCTCCACCTCCTCCTGTATCAAATGTATCTAGATCTAATGTATATTAAGTAATCAATTTAATCCTCATCATCTTATACCATCTTGATAGATTTTCATTTTAGTATCAGATGATTTGCTTAATGCTATACCCAAATCCAAATAGAGACTTTAATAAATCACATAGATTTTAGCTACTAGAGAAAATGGTGCAAAAATAGGTGTAACTAAAACAAGAGTTTTATACACAATTATTAACAAATAATGGTAAAATCTATTCAATTGATGCATTTATACATAATCATAATCCACCTTGTACAATTGTAGATGAAAATTCAAATAAGAGTTATATGTTCTTTACTGATTGGGTTAGAGAAGAAAACATCAATTTACCTTTATTACCTAGATCTAAAATATAATGCAACTGAAGTAAATGATATACCTCAAAAATTACAATAGTATCAATATGATGTTTTATGGATATGATTACAATAGAAATATATATTCATATACTGGTTTATTAGAATATTGGTTAAAGAATCATAGAGGAACGAGCATTTTAATGAAAGACAAGCTAAGCAGGAAATATACATATATAATCCATGTATCAATATTCTATCATGATGATGAAGAGGAAAATAAAAACATAAAAGTATTAATAGGTATGGATTATGATAAAAATTGGCCTAACGATAAAAAAATCAAATGTAAACAAATCAAAGTAATAGTATCTCAAGAAAGTGATAGAGGCATGGTATGTAATAAGTGATCCAATGTTTGATTATATGTCATGCGATATACCAGGTGATGGAATTCACAAATTCTATAACTATCCATTTTTGTTAAGATAGGAGATACAGTAGAATTGATAGTACCAGTATCTTTGAAAAGATAATATTTATGTATTAAAAGATGCAAGATTAGATGATAAAGATGAAAATAATTATTTAAAATTGATGATTATATGAGAAATGCAAATCGAGATAGTATTAATCAAAGAGCTATTGATGATAGAGAAACAAGCTAAGCGTAGAATACAAGGTTTAGGTAAAAAGCGTAGAAGAAAGACACAATCATTAGTAAATTGTATACCAAATTGTTTACACACAATAATAAAAGAAAAAGGAATAAAATTATATAGTTTTAAATTTTGATTCTAACATTTTTGCTCTTTTTCTCCTTTTAATGAATTAAAAATTCGTTGCTTGCACAAATGATTTGTTATTTACTATGATATCAACTAAAACAAAATTGCATGATAACCACATCTTACACTATCAACTCTTTGATTTTTAACTCTATTTATTTTATCTTATATTCATCATTAGGATATTTTTTTAATTTTGTTAAATCTTTATAAAACTTTGTTATTTGTTTAGGTTTATCTCCAAAACTATCATAGTACATTATCCTCCTAGTATTATTGTTAACACATAAACTAACCCAATGACCTATTTTACTTACAGGATCTTTAGTTGTATTAGTACAAAGTATAAACACACCAAACATCATCATTTTTATATAGTTGACCTATTTTGCTAAGTTCATCCCATAGTATAACACCTTTAAAATATTTTAATAATCTAGGAAACATTTTTTTTAATGATCTTTTTCAATATCAAAATTTGAGAGTGCATACTTCTTTATGTAAATCACCTGTACCTATATAGATCATTTGTGATATATCTTTTAAACATTATATAATTAATAACTATAAGAATTTATTGAATATCAATTCATTTGATAAATTCTTAACGTTTTTAATATATTATTTTATATGTTATTTAATTAATGGGTAAGTTTAAAGATTGGTTAAAAAAATCTAAAATTCTATCAGTGCAGCTAGTTTAATACCTTTTGCTGACCAGTTATTAGTAACAGTATAGAGAATATGGGGTATGGTAAGAGAAGGACGTAGAGGTAGGGTTGCAAGACATAGATCTAGAGCAACTCAGTTTACACCTGATGGTAGATTCTTAGGTGATACTTCATCTATGACTGGTGGTGGAACTGTTAAGTTTAGGACAAAATCTGGTAAAGTTGTTTCATTTCATACTAGAAAACGGAGGGGAGCTGGTTTAGGTAGTTTGTTTAAGAAAGGATGGAATACAATAAGAAAAATAGCTACAAAAGACAATATTACAAAAGGTATTCAGAAAGCTAAAGAGATAAATAACACTTTAACAGATAAGAAATATATAGTGATATATCAGGTAAGATAGTTACTGTAGCTAATACTCCTGTTTAAGTAAAATTGGTGATATAGCAAATAAGATAAGTTCCACTGCTAGTAATTATGGTTATGGAAAACGTAGAAGAAGACATATGGGCGGTAAAAGATTTGGACAAAATGGTGGACTTAAATTAGCAATGAATGGTGGTGCTAAGAGAATACATAGTATAGCTATCACTAAACCTCCTAGCAATAGGCCTATTTTAAATGGTTTGGCTAAGCCATGTGGATTTAACCATAGAGGTTTATACAATCCTTAGAATGATCTTCAAAATTATTTAGCTTATAAATTAACAACTTAAAAATTGATTTTATTATTCATATGATAAATTCTTATTGTTTTATATATAATAAAAATAACATAATAATGTATAACACTCAATATAGTAGAAGATATACTAGAGATTATTATGATGATGATTCATCCTCTTCTGATGATAATGATTATGATTTTGATACACCTTTAGCTAAAGACATGAGTAAGACAGATAGACAAATTGCTGAATTACTATATAACTTAAATCATGCTAGTGATAAACCAATATCTAAGCTTAGTGAAAAGACTAGAAATAAGAGCAGAAAATCTAGCCTAAGCAAAGAAAGCAAGAAAAATGAATTAAAAGAAAAAATGAAAATGCAGATACATCCTCATTAGCTATACCTCATTTACAATCAAAATCAATTAGGTTAGCAGGTGATAGTGATCCATATGCACAAACAAAACAAAGTAGTGGTAATGGTTTAAAAATACCACCACCTGATGCACCTATGCCTGGTGATAATGCTGTGATGCCAGTTTATTTTTAATTATAAATTATATTCACTAATTTCTTTATATATTTTGGATTATATATATTTTTTATATCAAAACCTAAAAGTCATCTAAACATAACAAAAAGAGTTTAAAACATTATTTAACAAAGCGTATATTAAGACGAATTAAAAGAAGAGCAAAAGTTAATAAACTCAATAAAGCAATTATCTTTTACATTACTTAACTAATTTCACAATTAACAATGCCTGATTTCTAAGAAAAATATACTACAGATATATTCACTTACCTTTTGAAAATTATTATTTATACCATCTGCTAATAGGGATTATTTATGTTTGTAATCTGGCATTTACGATATGATTATGTTTATACCATTTGATGGTTTATACCTCCTATTCATACTGTTGTGCTCCGTTGAGCTAAATGCGCCGTTGAGCGTTAAGAAGACTTTTTTAATTTTAAAATGATAGTGTGTGGTTTGATGGCGAGTTATAAGCAAATATAATCTTACTTTGTCATATAAGCTACATCTGCGATATATATTTTTTGAACTTTATCCCAACATACTGAAAACAATTATAATTTTATTTTTAATTTTTTTGTTCAATCACTACTAGAGTAAAAAATACATTAGTTTAAGCAATTAAATCACACATATTTAATTGTTAGGACGCTTAAAACGAAAAAATAAAAAATCTATTCAAACCTCATTCAAGCCTGTATTTCAAAATAAATTTTAAGAAGGTAAATGAAATAATTAGGCATTCCTTTCTATTTAAAACCTTTATCCCGATGTCTACTATTGTTATAAGCTTTTAAAATAATATAAAAATAAAAGTGTTTCCAGTATAGGAACCTAAACACGACTACGATATTTGGCCAACGTAACTATTTTGGAAAACAAAGTGTTGATTAGTAATACTGAAGGGCCAGAGGTTACGTTTATGATATTAGAATTGAAAAAAGTCTTCTTAACGCTCAACGGCGCACAACATGGATGATCGGATTTTATATAACTGTTGTTCCCCGTATGGCGGAACTCTATATTGCAGAATGATTCAATCAAAACTAATATGATATTCATGATGTTCGGAGTTAGTTATTAACAAATATATAGTTAGTTTGTCATATGACCTACATCTGTGATATACTTATTTATGAACTTCATTATTATCAATATTAAACTAATTTTTGTATATTTTCTATTTTAATGTATCAGTTACTACTACAGTCTAAAATACATTATAAGATATGAATAGAATACACTATTTTTAATGTTAAGGCGGTTAAAAAAGAAAAAAAAAAAAATAAGTTCAAGCCTCACTCAAGCCTGCTCTTTAATTTCCTTTTCTATTACCTTAACATTAAAATAATGTATTCTATTTATATCAAATAATGTATTTTAGACTGTAGTAACTGATACATTAAAATAGAAAATATACAAAAATTAGTTTAATATTGATAATAATGAAGTTCATAAAAAAGTATATCACAGATATAGGTCATATGACAAACTAACTATATATTTTGTTAATAACTAACTCCGAATATCATGAATATCATATTAGTTTTGATTGAATCATTCTGCAATATAGAGTTCCGCCATACGGGGAAACACAATAACTAACATTATTTTAAAATTATCTTGTCTTTTATTAAGTTATTTACCTTGAAAGAATTTATATAACTAAATAGTTTAATAAAAATCAAAGGAAATGTTTGTAAACAATGACATGGGTGGTGTATACCATAAACATTATAGAGAATTATTTTTTGAAACTAATTCAATTACATTATGATAACATTTGTAATAACTCTTTATTACTAAGATAAAAATGATGTTAGTTTGTTTTAAAGTAATTTTGTGATGATTACATTGGAATTTATGAAAATTAACTTATTCCAGGGTAATAAGAATTGTAATTTAAATTTAATTCTTTTAATCATCTCAGTTAATGTATTTTATACAGGGAAGTTTGGGTTTTAGACGCGTGTTCAAAATTTGAACTCGCCTAATATAGTTAGAGTTTGACTCTAATATTTTATATTACTTGACTATAATTGCTTAATTAAGAGATTCTGAGAAGATGGTAGGGATAGCACAACTTTTTTTGGTCTAATTTCACGATCTTTTAATGATTTGAGCATTTTTGATCCAACCTATTGTACATACTAAACTGTACACAGGATCTCCAGTTTTTTATTAAATATCTTACTATTAGATGAGAATGCTCAAAATATAATGTGTGATAACACAAGCTCGGCTTGAATATTTTTTTATATTTTATAAAATTTGAGCACCTGCCTCCTATAGGAAGCTAGGGCTTATTTTTGTTAATTAATTAATAAATACTATTATTTTTTAAACTGTTTGACTTATTTACTATCTGAATAACTATCTTAAGCTCTATTTCAATCGTTTATCCCCATAAAAAACAATTTAACTAAGTCATTAAGACATATTTATTTATAACTAACTGATAATTGAACCTTTTTCTTAAAAACAAATCATTCAACTAAATTTTGGCAATCTTGTATCTATTCGAGGAAGTCAACATATTTTACATTTCCATAGCTTCTATTATTGCTAAATTATCACCTTCTTGAACATAATTTACTTACATTTATTAAACTACTAGCCATTGGATAAGTTAAGAATTTAGAATCATCTACTTCTCGTTTTATAATCATGAATTTTGATAATTTGCTTTCTAAAGCATTTCTTATACCTACAACGAAGTTATCTCTATTGAATTGTAATTGATATACTTCTTACTTCTTTTATATTCAATTTACCTCTCATGATTTAGCTTTGAATATCTAGCTTTTACAACCATTCTTTAAAATTTCTCAGGTGTAAGAAGACCTTTATCATTTGTAATTGTGATCTTATTAGCTTTACCAATACTCTCTTTTACAACACTTACATTCAAAGCATTATTAGTTATTATATATTGTCATAGATTCTTCACCTTCAAACACTTGAATTAACACATCGAGTTGTTAATCACTGTATGTACTAAATACTTGAGTATTATTAACTGAAATTTTGATATTAATTATAATTAATTAACTTCTATTAATCCTTTCATATATTCAAAAGCTAATTCTTTAACTTTGTATAACTTTTACTTTGTTAAATCATCTCTTCTAAAAAACCTTTTTAAATCACTATAATTTCTTTTCTGTTCAATAAACAAGTCTCAATTATTACTTTAACAAGCACACATTCCTATATTATAGTGAAATTCCCATTGCCCAAATATCACTCAATGGACTTATACTACCTGTTTTAATTGATTTGTTTAATATTTTTATTGCATATTGATTCTTTGATGGATCTTCACATAATTCAACTAATTTCTTTATTATTTTATATTGATTGATATGTCCATTACCACTTTGATCTACTTGTAACTTTAATAAATTAGTTTGCTCCATAGGCTTATCGATTGTTACATGACGTTTTAATTTTGCATGAATATTTTCACTTATATCACAAGTATTGTACTATACTTTTTGACATTTTTTCGAGCTTCTCTTTCATGAGAGGTTGTGGAATTTCGAGGTGATTCGTTTGTAAGCCAATCATAAACTTCAGGATTATCACACTCTTCAGAACAATAAGACATACCAACTGATCCTATTGATTGATGTGTATGCCGACCACCTACAACAGATTGACCAATTGGTCTAACTGAAGGTTTTATTATATTGTTAGATGACAATGGTTGGTTTCGAGATGAATTCTGTTGACTTCCACCATTTTGGTTTTTAAAAGCTTTTTCATGTATATTTAACTTCACTGTTTTTATTTCTACCTCAGATTCAAAAATATTTGGAACTACTACAGGGCTAGAACCCTTACATCCCGTTATTTTCTTTCCAGAATTTTAAATTCAAGAAATATTAATAAACAAAGTGGTAAAAGTTTGAAGGCTTGTTATCTTTATGAAAGGAGGACATTTTTTTAGAACGGCTGTTCAAATTTTTAACACCCTATTTCTAGTGCGTTACAGCCTTTATATTAAATTTCTTCTAGATATAGATAAGTAATTAAGAGTTTCTGAACTATCTGTGAATTTCGTTTACTTATGATTAATTCATTTTGACATTAGTTTTAAAATTGAGGTCCAAACAAAAGTGCATAATATCTGCATTTAGGACCTCCAATTATTTTCGTAATAATATGTTTATTTAATGAAAAAATAAACAAAACATTTTCACAAAGCAAACCTCAAGTTTGAATGATTTTAAATTTTTTGTTTTTAAGCTCCTTATTTAATAGATGAATAAGAAATATTATTATGTGGTTTTATGATTAATATACAAAGACACAGTGGTGCTAGAATTAAAATATAGTGAATATGTTACATATTATTTAATAGTTACTAGTCATTATGGATAATTTAATTAAAATGTGAAAGTGATTATTGTTTTTGGTTGTTACTATTAAATTGAATATGTAGATGAAGTAATATACTAACAATGTTGATGATAAGCATCGAGAATTAGGAAAGATGTTTGAGAAGAAGATTTATTGGAATTTA
>NGBS01000316.1:0-102089 GCA_002245135.1 Proteromonas lacertae
GATAAATTCTTAACGTTTTTTAATATATATTTTATGTTATTTAATTAATGGGTAAGTTTAAAGATTGGTTAAAAAAATCTAAAATTCTATCTAGTGCAGCTAGTTTTAATACCTTTTGCCTGACCAGCTATTAGTAACAGCATAGAGAATATGGGATATGGTAAGAGAAGACCGTAGAGGAAGAGTTGCCAAGACATAGATCTAGAGCAACTCAGTTTACACCTGATGGTAGATTCTTAGGTGATACTTCATCTATGACTGGTGGTGGAACTGTTAAGTTTAGGACAAAATCTGGTAAAGTTGTTTCATTCATACTAGAAAACGGAGGGGAGCTGGTTTAGGTAGTTTGTTTAAGAAAAGGATGGAATACAATAAGAAAAATAGCTACAAAAGACAATATTACAAAAGGTATTCAGAAAGCTAAAGAGATAAATAACACTTTAACAGATAAGAAATATATTAGTGATATATCAGGTAAGATAGTTACTGTAGCTAATACTCCTGGTTTAAGTAAAAATTGGTGATATAGCAAATAAGATAAGTTCCACTGCTAGTAATTATGGTTATGGGAAAACGTAGAAGAAGACATATGGGCGGTAAAAGATTTGGACCAAAAATGGTGGACCTTAAATTAGCAATGAATGGTGGTGCTAAGAGAATACATAGTATAGCTATCCACTAAAACCTCCTAGCAATAGGCCTATTTTAAATGGTTTTGGCCTAAGCCATGTGGATTTAACCATAGAGGTTTATACAATCCTTAGAATGATCTTCAAAATTATTTAGCTTATAAATTAACAACTTAAAAATTGATTTTATTATTCATATGATAAATTCTTATTGTTTTATATATAATAAAAATAACATAATAATGTATAACACTCAATATAGTAGAAGATATACTAGAGATTATTATGATGATGATTCATCCTCTTCTGATGATAATGATTATGATTTTGATACACCTTTAGCTAAAGACATGAGTAAGACAGATAGACAAATTGCTGAATTACTATATAACTTAAATCATGCTAGTGATAAACCAATATCTAAGCTTAGTGAAAAGACTAGAAAGATAAGAGCAGAAAATCTAGCCTAAGCAAGAGAAGCAAGAAAAAATGAATTAAAAGAAAAAAAAAATGAAAATGCAGATACATCCTCATTAGCTATACCTCATTTACAATCAAAATCAATTAGGTTAGCAGGTGATAGTGATCCATATGCACAAACAAAACAAAGTAGTGGTAATGGTTTAAAAATACCACCACCTGATGCACCTATGCCTGGTGATAATGCTGTGATGCCAGTTTATTTTTAATTATAAATTATATTCACTAATTTCTTTATATATTTTGGATTATATATATTTTTTTATATCAAAACCTAAAAAGTCATCTAAACATAACAAAAAGAGTTTAAAACATTATTTAACAAAGCGTATATTAAGACGAATTAAAAGAAGAGCAAAAGTTAATAAAACTCAATAAAGCAATTATCTTTTACATTACTTAACTAATTTCACAATTAACAATGCCTGATTTCTAAGAAAAATATACTACAGATATATTCACTTACCTTTTGAAAATTATTATTTATACCATCTGCTAATAGGGATTATTTATGTTTGTAATCTGGCATTTACGATATGATTATGTTTATACCATTTGATGGTTTATACCTCCTATTCATACTGTTGTGCTCCGTTGAGCTAAATGCGCCGTTGAGCGTTAAGAAGACTTTTTTTAATTTTAAAATGATAGTGTGTGGTTTGATGGCGAGTTATAAGCAAATATAATCTTACTTTGTCATATAAGCTACATCTGCGATATATATTTTTTTGAACTTTATCCCAACATACTGAAAACAATTATAATTTTATTTTTAATTTTTTTGTTTCAATCACTACTAGAGTAAAAAATACATTAGTTTAAGCAATTAAATCACACATATTTAATTGTTAGGACGCTTAAAACGAAAAAATAAAAAATCTATTCAAACCTCATTCAAGCCTGTATTTCAAAATAAATTTTAAGAAGGTAAATGAAATAATTAGGCATTCCTTTTCTATTTAAAACCTTTATCCCGATGTCTACTATTGTTATAAGCTTTTAAAATAATATAAAAATAAAAAGTGTTTCCAGTATAGGAACCTAAACACGACTATACGATATTTGGCCAACGTAACTATTTTGGAAAAACAAAGTGTTGATTAGTAATACTGAAGGGCCAGAGGTTACGTTTATGATATTAGAATTGAAAAAAAGTCTTCTTAACGCTCAACGGCGCACAACATGGATGATCGGATTTTATATAACTGTTGTTCCCCGTATGGCGGAACTCTATATTGCAGAATGATTCAATCAAAACTAATATGATATTCATGATGTTCGGAGTTAGTTATTAACAAATATATAGTTAGTTTGTCATATGACCTACATCTGTGATATACTTATTTATGAACTTCATTATTATCAATATTAAACTAATTTTTGTATATTTTCTATTTTAATGTATCAGTTACTACTACAGTCTAAAATACATTATAAGATATGAATAGAATACACTATTTTTAATGTTAAGGCGGTTAAAAAAGAAAAAAAAAAAAATAAGTTCAAGCCTCACTCAAGCCTGCTCTTTAATTTCCTTTTCTATTACCTTAACATTAAAAATAATGTATTCTATTTATATCAAATAATGTATTTTAGACTGTAGTAGTAACTGATACATTAAAATAGAAAATATACAAAAATTAGTTTAATATTGATAATAATGAAGTTCATAAAAAAGTATATCACAGATATAGGTCATATGACAAACTAACTATATATTTGTTAATAACTAACTCCGAATATCATGAATATCATATTAGTTTTGATTGAATCATTCTGCAATATAGAGTTCCGCCATACGGGGAACAACAATAACTAACATTATTTTAAAATTATCTTGTCTTTTATTAAGTTATTTACCTTGAAAGAATTTTATATAACTAAAATAGTTTAATAAAAATCAAAGGAAATGTTTGTAAACAATGACATGGGTGGTGTATACCATAAACATTATAGAGAATTATTTTTTGAAACTAATTCAATTACATTATGATAACATTTGTAAATAACTCTTTATTACTAAGATAAAAAATGATGTTAGTTTGTTTTAAAAGTAATTTTGTGATGATTACATTGGAATTTATGAAAATTAACTTATTCCAGGGTAATAAGAATTGTAATTTAAATTTAATTCTTTTAATCATCTCAGTTAATGTATTTTATACAGGGAAGTTTGGGTTTAGACGCGTGTTCAAAATTTGAACTCGCCTAATATAGTTAGAGTTTGACTCTAATATTTTATATTACTTGACTATAATTGCTTAATTAAGAGATTCTGAGAAGATGGTAGGGATAGCACAACTTTTTTTGGTCTAATTTCACGATCTTTTAATGATTTGAGCATTTTTGATCCCAACCTATTGTACATACTAACTGTACACAGGATCTCCAGTTTTTTATTAAATATCTTACTATTAGATGAGAATGCTCAAAATATAATGTGTGATAACACAAGCTCGGCTTGAATATTTTTTTATATTTTATAAAATTTGAGCACCTGCCTCCTATAGGAAGCTAGGGCTTATTTTTGTTAATTAATTAATAAATACTATTATTTTTTAAACTGTTTGACTTATTTACTATCTGAATAACTATCTTAAGCTCTATTTCAATCGTTTATCCCATAAAAACAATTTAACTAAGTCATTAAGACATATTTATTTATAACTAACTGATAATTGAACCTTTTTCTTAAAAAACAAATCATTCAACTAAATTTTGGCAATCTTGTATCTATTCGAGGAAGTCAACATATTTTACATTTCCATAGCTTCTATTATTGCTAAATTATCACCTTCTTGAACATAATTTACTTACATTTATTAAACTACTAGCCATTGGATAAGTTAAGAATTTAGAATCATCTACTTCTCGTTTTATAATCATGAATTTTGATAATTTGCTTTCTAAAGCATTTCTTATACCTACAACGAAGTTATCTCTATTGAATTGTAATTGATATACTTCTTACTTCTTTTATATTCAATTTACCTCTCATGATTTAGCTTTGAATATCTAGCTTTTACAACCATTCTTTAAAATTTCTCAGGTGTAAGAAGACCTTTATCATTTGTAATTGTGATCTTATTAGCTTTACCAATACTCTCTTTTACAACACTTACATTCAAAGCATTATTAGTTATTATATATTGTCATAGATTCTTCACCTTCAAACACTTGAATTAACACATCGAGTTGTTAATCACTGTATGTACTAAATACTTGAGTATTATTAACTGAAATTTTGATATTAATTATAATTAATTAACTTCTATTAATCCTTTCATATATTCAAAAGCTAATTCTTTAACTTTGTATAACTTTTACTTTGTTAAATCATCTCTTCTAAAAAACCTTTTTAAATCACTATAATTTCTTTTCTGTTCAATAAACAAGTCTCAATTATTACTTTAACAAGCACACATTCCTATATTATAGTGAAATTCCCATTGCCCAAATATCACTCAATGGACTTATACTACCTGTTTTAATTGATTTGTTTAATATTTTTATTGCATATTGATTCTTTGATGGATCTTCACATAATTCAACTAATTTCTTTATTATTTTATATTGATTGATATGTCCATTACCACTTTGATCTACTTGTAACTTTAATAAATTAGTTTGCTCCATAGGCTTATCGATTGTTACATGACGTTTTAATTTTGCATGAATATTTTCACTTATATCACAAGTATTGTACTATACTTTTTGACATTTTTTCGAGCTTCTCTTTCATGAGAGGTTGTGGAATTTCGAGGTGATTCGTTTGTAAGCCAATCATAAACTTCAGGATTATCACACTCTTCAGAACAATAAGACATACCAACTGATCCTATTGATTGATGTGTATGCCGACCACCTACAACAGATTGACCAATTGGTCTAACTGAAGGTTTTATTATATTGTTAGATGACAATGGTTGGTTTCGAGATGAATTCTGTTGACTTCCACCATTTTGGTTTTTAAAAGCTTTTTCATGTATATTTAACTTCACTGTTTTTATTTCTACCTCAGATTCAAAAATATTTGGAACTACTACAGGGCTAGAACCCTTACATCCCGTTATTTTCTTTCCAGAATTTTAAATTCAAGAAATATTAATAAACAAAGTGGTAAAAAGTTTGAAGGCTTGTTATCTTTATGAAAGGAGGACATTTTTTTAGAACGGCTGTTCAAATTTTTAACACCCTATTTCTAGTGGCGTTACAGCCTTTATATTAAATTTCTTCTAGATATAGATAAGTAATTAAGAGTTTCTGAAACTATCTGTGAATTTCGTTTACTTATGATTAATTCATTTTGACATTAGTTTTAAAATTGAGGTCCAAACAAAAGTGCATAATATCTGCATTTAGGACCTCCAATTATTTTCGTAATAATATGTTTATTTAATGAAAAAATAAACAAAACATTTTCACAAAGCAAACCTCAAGTTTGAATGATTTTAAATTTTTTGGTTTTTAAGCTCCTTATTTAATAGATGAATAAGAAATATTATTATGTGGTTTTATGATTAATATACAAAGACACAGTGGTGCTAGAATTAAAATATAGTGAATATGTTACATATTATTTAATAGTTACTAGTCATTATGGATAATTTAATTAAAATGTGAAAGTGATTATTGTTTTTGGTTGTTACTATTAAATTGAATATGTAGATGAAGTAATATACTAACAATGTTGATGATAAGCATCGAGAATTAGGAAAGATGTTTGAGAAGAAGATTTATTGGAATTTAAATGGCGAATCTGACACACTCACTGGCTTTTAGTTATTTAGCAAAGGAAAGAAAAATAACAGTAACAACAACTCTAGTAATAAACTTAATAACTTATTCTAATAGCCATTAGATTATTATGAAAATATTTTATAGTTTATTGCTATATAAGGATGTAGCATATTTGATTTGAAGTTAAGAAGCTATAACTGAATATTTCGATTTTATTAGATTAATAAAAAGTGTTAATAAGTGTTTTTAAGCTATGTTAGTTAAAAATTACTTTAAAAGGATTGAAATTGATATTTTAAATACTATGTTAATTTGTTATTGTGATATTAATTTCATTTAATAATAAATTAGTATTAGAAAAGAAGAGAATATGAGATTATATGATTTATACTTCATAACACCATAAGAATTTAATGAATTAGAATGTGATTAGAGAAGTGTATTATCAATATTGATAATAAGAAATTGTTATTCAATGAAGATAATAATATTAATAAAACAAAAGAAAATATTAATATATATAATTACAGTTTATCTGAAGAATGTAAATACATGATAAAAGAATGAATAAATGATTAAATATTGATAGTATAATTGTATAGTATTTGAATAGATATTCAAGATAAAATGATAAAATCGTATAATATAGCCAATATACTTATATAATATAATAATTAAAATTTAGTTTATTTTTTTTCTTTTATTCTTTTTTTCGTATGAACATTCAATCCTCTTTGACATATAAATTGTTCTTTTTGTAGAGATATTATTTATATAGTTTAAAGTAGCATCATCTTGAATTATTTTATATCCTTCCTCAGAATTACTTATGAATAAATATATTGCTGTTAATATTATCTCTGATGCTTCTTTTTCAATATTGCTATAATCTTTTGCTATGAATTTTTTAAATTCATTTTCTGCTATTTTATCATATATATAATTTATTAGTGGTTGGTATATTTCTGTTATTGTATCATCTTTAATACTTTGTAACATAGATGAAAAATATGATTTATGAATAGAAGCTTTTAATTTGACAAATTCTTCTTCATCAATGTTTATGTTTTCATAATTAATAATTTATTATATACCTCTTTTTCATTTAAATTGTTTTCTACACTGTCTACTACTTCTGTTGGATAATGAATTTTATTGAAATAACAATCTGTAATATGTAACATATTCACTATATTTTAATTCTAGCACCACTGTGTCTTTGTATATTAATCATAAAACCACATAATAATATTTCTAATTCATTTTTTGGACTTCTCTTTGAGATCACTTCTAATATGTAACATATTCACTTTATTTTAATTCTAGCACCACTCTGTCTTTGTATATTAATCATAAAACCACATAATAATATTTCTAATTCATTTTTTGGACTTCTCTTTGAGATCACTTCTAATATGTAACATATTCACTTTATTTTAATTCTAGCACCACTGTGTCTTTGTATATTAATCATAAAACCACATAATAATATTTCTAATTCATTTTTTGGACTTCTCTTTGAGATCACTTCTAATATGTAACATATTCACTATATTTTAATTCTAGCACCACTGTGTCTTTGTATATTAATCATAAAACCACATAATAATATTTCTTATTCATCTATTAAATAAGGAGCTTAAAAAATAAAAAATTTAAAATCATTCAAACTTGAGGTTTGCTTTGTGAAAATGTTTTGTTTATTTTTTCATTAAATAAACATATTATTACGAAAATAATTGGAGGTCCTAAATGCAGATATTATGCACTTTTGTTTGGACCTCAATTTTAAAACTAATGTCAAAATGAATTAATCATAAGTAAACGAAATTCACAGATAGTTTCAGAAACTCTTAATTACTTATCTATATCTAGAAGAAATTTAATATAAAGGCTGTAACGCCACTAGAAATAGGGTGTTAAAAATTTGAACAGCCGTTCTAAAAAAAAGTTTTCTTATGAAAGATTTTTAATGGTGAATCGTCTGCTTTAGAACCTTTACAAGCTCAAACAAAGTTTCAAGAGTTTTTAAGAGATTACAGTGAAAACAATATTTATATCTACAGGTATATATAAATATATTGATTATTCTTATCACTAGAAAATCATTATTGGAAAATTTCAACAGAGGTGAATATTTTGTAGAAATTAATTTAGCTCATCTAGGAATATTCAACAATGATTTACTTGATGTATTACAAAGAGAGACAAATTGTTATTTACCACAAGTACATTAAACAATTATTATTACTTATCAATAGTTTGAAATTGCAGCTCAAAGAGTAGTAGAAAATGAGTTAAATGCAGAAAATTCTCCCTTAATCAATGTCTTATTAAAATTTTCACAAAACTTAATATCAATCCGATCATTAAATGTATAAATGAAATGATTTTTAATGTACATATATATAATAGGCAAATCATGTGAACAAGCTAGTCAGTATATCAGGACTTATAATCAGTGCATCTCTTTAAAGACCAAAAGCCATCAAAGTCGCAATTCGTTGTTCAAATTGTAAGTATTTAAAGTATATCCCAGTTCCTTCTGCATTTGGAAATGTTCAATTACCTATGAATTATGTTGGTTAGTTTAAACATTCCCAACAAAGCATTCATCAAAAGAAGAATAATCGTGAATATTTAAATTCGCTTATTTATATGCTCAGTTATTGATAGTTGATGCTAGTTTTTTCTATTGACCTATTGATGTTCCTGGTTCAGGTACAATTTATCTACAATAACTAGTTCAAGATTAACAATTGGTAGAACTAACGTTTAGATAAATTTACTAGTGATGATTTTTATTGGAATGAGTTTAAAACGATTAAGTTTGAATGAATTTAATAAAGAGATAATGCAAGAAAACGAAATATCTAATTTTTTAATAAGATCACAATTACAAATGATAAAGGTCTTCTTACACCTGAGAAATTTTAAAGAATGGTTGTAAAAGCTAGATATTCAAAGCTAAATCATGAGAGGTAAATTGAATATAAAAGAAGTAAGAAGTATATCAATTACAATTCAATAGAGATAACTTCGTTGTAGGTATAAGAAATGCTTTAGAAAGCAAATTATCAAAATTCATGATTATAAAACGAGAAGTAGATGATTCTAAATTCTTAACTTATCCAATGGCTAGTAGTTTAATAAATGTAAGTAAATTATGTTCAAGAAGGTGATAATTTAGCAATAATAGAAGCTATGGAAATGTAAAATATGTTGACTTCCTCGAATAGATACAAGATTGCCAAAATTTAGTTGAATGATTTGTTTTTTAAGAAAAAGGTTCAATTATCAGTTAGTTATAAATAAATATGTCTTAATGACTTAGTTAAATTGTTTTTATGGGATAAACGATTGAAATAGAGCTTAAGATAGTTATTCAGATAGTAAATAAGTCAAACAGTTTAAAAAATAATAGTATTTATTAATTAATTAACAAAAATAAGCCCTAGCTTCCTATAGGAGGCAGGTGCTCAAATTTTATAAAATATAAAAAAATATTCAAGCCGAGCTTGTGTTATCACACATTATATTTTGAGCATTCTCATCTAATAGTAAGATATTTAATAAAAAAACTGGAGATCCTGTGTACAGTTAGTATGTACAATAGGTTGGGATCAAAAATGCTCAAATCATTAAAAGATCGTGAAATTAGACCAAAAAAAAGTTGTGCTATCCCTACCATCTTCTCAGAATCTCTTAATTAAGCAATTATAGTCAAGTAATATAAAATATTAGAGTCAAACTCTAACTATATTAGGCGAGTTCAAATTTTGAACACGCGTCTAAACCCAAACTTCCCTTTTATACAACACTATATTTCGGGGGCTTAAGGTTACTTTTATAAATTCAACGTTATCTAAAACCCATTTATCTCCCAACGGTGTACAACAGTAGATATGACAAATAGATATTCATCTAAATAAGTAAGAATATGTATTTAGTTTTTATATAACAACAATTGTTTTTATATAAGATGTTAATATATTTATATATTAAGTAATATTGATTTATATTACTTAGTGAATGATTATTATTGCTATTTACTACAAAAGAGGTTAGATGATAATTATCTCTAATAAACACAATTAAATAAAACATATCTTTTATATTCCGAAATTATCTCTAACAAACACATCCAAACTCTGACCTCGATTTGTCAAACCTCGTAATGATCGTATATATGATAATAATACAGTAATATCATTATTAATTCTTGATTTACCATCAAAATTCAATATTTCCTTATCAATCTTACTCAACTGATCTTGAATAATCTTACATATCATTGAAACAATGTCGCTAAATATAGACTATGTAAATAATACAAAAATAATCTAAACAATATACAGCCATTTGTGAATCTGGTAATAATTGAATCAATTGTTTATATAATGTTTTCATATTCAATATAATAGAGTTTATAAAATCACTACCATTAGGATTTGGTGCTATTTTATTCCATTCAATATACGGAATATCTTTACATAATCTACTAACAATATCCTGCATCATAGTAATAAACTTCTTATTAATGTTATTACGATGTTCTTCATAAGCAGCTCCTATTCTATCCAACTCTAGTAAAAGTACATGTTGTTGAATGGGTAGTGATTGAGATAGTATATTCCTAATTGCTGGAATGCAAAGTAGAAATAAACTTAAAGATTGACTTACTAATGCTAATTGTTTTGCACTAATTTTCTTTAAAGAACCAATTGAAACTGCATTTGCTTCTAAAATCATTGATTTTAATTGAGTATTGAAGGTCTATTTCAAATAAAACATATATATATATATATACTGCTAATATATCCATAATTCTATGTAAAATTTCAAATGAAATAACTGAGAAATATTCTAAACATTGTAAATAATTACTCAACATTTGTATTAATTCTAATGAACAATTCAACATATTAAATGATAAAGAATTGACTTTTATTGTTTTGGCAATACCATAGGAAGTTGGCATTCCATTATTCTCATCAACTTTAATATTTTTATTTGCTTCTTTATTTATATGCAATATTTTATCAATCATTATTTGAAATTGTTCACTTACTAACACTTGTTTCCAACTTTCTGATTGTATTATTTGTATTAATGAAGACATTTGTTTTAAATGTAATTTTTCTAAGTAATTCTTCAACTATTTATAATTATTATAATGATGATATTTATACAATAGCAATAAGAGAATTCATCAATAACTTTCCTTTAGAATTGAAATAATTTTCACTTTTAGTAATAAATACCCAACATTCTTTCCATATATATTTCAATTGTTCTAATGTAATATCAGTATTGTCTTGACACTTTATATTCAATAAAAATGTGACATGTTTTTGAGATTCTGTCCATATAGTTGTCATTATGTAATTACTCAATTTCTCTAAGTTCTTTTGATCATTCACTGACATTGTAATATGAGTTGATTTCTTATCATCTCTATTGTTATTGTTATTATTACCACTTCCACTTGTAGTTGATGTTGTTGTTGTTATTGTTTCTTCTTCTTCTGTATGTTCCATTGTTGAAAGTAAACCAACAATAACATTATGAACATTTGATATAATATCAAAATATTTGTACAAATTATCAAATAATAAAGAAAGTAAACTGTGGAAATCTTTGTAAGGTAATTTCTTCAGTGATTCTTCTCTTGATAGATTTGAATTTGGTTTGAGTGAAGCTTGAACTACTGTTCTTGTAATACCAACAATTTCATTAACACATTTCACTTTATATATTGCTAAAATATCATGTATCTTGTTAATTTGAATAATATTACTAATTAAATATAACAAATCATTCTCTAAATTATCATTCTTTTCATTATTATGAAAAATCAAATTGATAAATTGTTCCGATAAAGATTTAGTTATTAGATTATCATAATTTGACAAATGTTCTTCCAATATACTATTCAATATATAAATATATTATAATAATTATACGATAAGCACTTTATTCCTCGTAGTATTGTATTGATAATCATTCTTGATTTTGTTATGGTTCTTATCGCTCTGTCATATTTCTTTTCTACTATCAAATTACCAATTTTTACTTCATAATCTCTTACTTTATCTAAATAAGTAGTCTATTTAAGATAGAAGTGAATAAATACTAAGTATTGAACTCTCTTTAGATTGACTTGTCTTCGTTTTAAGACAGGAATAATAAATGATTTATAAATCACATTATGTTGCATTGTTTTTAATACTTGTCTAAAGTTTGTTATCCTTACCATTGTATCATTTATTTTGTTTTCTATTTCATGAACTTCATCCATTGTTTTTAATACATCTTCTGATTTGTAGGATATTATACAAGTAATCATGTATTCTACTATATCTAAATAACGATTGTGCTATTTATGTAATATAAATATAAGAATTTATACATCTTTAATGGTTACAGCTTGTGTGTTATTGTTTAATGCGTTAATAAATTCTTCATTTCTAAAAATATCGAGTTCTGGATCAAAGAAATAGTATGGAACTGTTCCATAACAGCCAAGCAATTTTTCATCCACTATAATCATGAAACAAATTCTTATATTTAAAAATACTTTGTCTCTGTGAAGAAGGCATTAAAGAAGCTTGTTTATCTCTTTTATTTTCGTAATTAATCAAGTCTTGGTAAGGTTCAGTAACAGTATACCTGAAATGACGAAAATTGTTTATATTATAGGGTATAATCATTGGAACAAATGGGACTTCATTTGCATCTATATCTTTGTCGCTAATAAATAACCATAAAAAGTGATATATACTAATTCTGTTTCTTTGATCTAGGATTTTGCACAACTGACTTTAAATTACAACTAGCGAGATAAGTTTTGTTTTGTATAATTTCTTTTAAGTGATCTGTTAACGGTGGACATCTAGACATTTTGAAAATAGGAAGAAAAGGTTTTGGTGAGATCAAGCCTACAGTTTGTTTCAAACATTAAACATTTAAAATGCCTAGAAGAGGGTCAAAGAGAGTATTTCTATATAATATTTTGTGATAGGTCAAACATAGAACACATGTAGAAGTTGATGAAAAAGTTCTAGAGAAAATTCCAAAGAGTTTTGTGATTAGAAAAGGTAAATTGAATGGAGAAGCCCCAGATTTATTGCAGAATTTTCGTATTGTAATGTCACCAAATACTGCATTACATTTAAAAGAAAGAAAGTATGTTAATAAGTAATAGTCGATAATCTTCTATAGAAATTCATCAGTAAAAGATTATTTGAACGTAGCATCTACATTAGGTGTAACTCATTTAGTAATGTTTACAGAATCATCTTCATCACTTAATTTTCGAATTGGTACAATTCCAAGAGGTCCAACAGTCTCATTTAAAGTATTAGGATATAGTACATGTCAACAAGTTAGTCATATAGTAAAACATCCATTTGAACCATCTAAAATATCGTTGGCAGCTCCACTTTTGATATGTAACAATTTTGATAATACAAGAAAAGAACATCAATTATTATTAGTTACATTGCAGAATATGTTTCCGCCTATTAACGTCAATACAGTGTCACCGAATAGTTGTAAACGTGTGGTGTTATTTCAATATAATGTATATTTATTATTATTATTATTATTAGAATGAAACTGATTTATTTGAATTTCGTCATTATGGTATAAGAGTTATACCATCAGGGATTAGTAAACCGATTAAAAATATTATACAGAGGGATGGTATACCAATATTAAGTCAAGTTAAAGATATTGCAGAGTATGTAGATTGGATATATATTTTTATATAGTTTTGTTCTAAATTCAGCTGCAATGTCTGATTCAGAAATTGAAGATAATAATTTCGTTATTCCAGCAACATATGGTCAAAAGTATTATATATATTTATTATTATTATTATTATCGTATATAGAAATGTATCTAATAAGAATAGTGTAAGATTAACAGAGTTAGGACCAAGAATGACATTACAATTAGCAAAGATAGAAAAAGACTTAATGGGAGGTGATGTACTTTATCATGCATTTGTAACAAAATCTTCAGAACAAGCAGAAGCTGATAAACAGAGAGTAAAAGAGAGAAAGAGACTGAAGGAAGAAAGAAAGAAAATTCAGAATGAAAATGTGAAAAGAAAGCAGGAGTTGAAATCAGCTAAAAAGAAAGCAAAGAAGGAAAGATTAGAAGTTAAAAAGAAGTATCTTGAAGATCAATTGACAGGAGGAGCGACAATTGAAGATGATGATGATGTTGAGTATTACAGACAAGAAGTTGGTGAAGAACCAGATCCAGCTATGCTACAGTCTAAATCTATGAAAAGAAAATATTCAAATAACAAACCAATGGGATGGTCAAGAAAAAGAGTTAAGAAGCAATAGAAGTGTGTTTAAAAAGGATAGTTTTTTCTTATTTTTGTTGTTATTATGTTATGTGTATTGTGCATCACAAGATTTTATGAAAATTCAAAATATTTGTGTTTCAACACTCAAGCTTTTGCTTGGAGCTCGTCAAGTTTTTATTAGTGTTTACTTAATTTCTCATTCACTACCACATATTTAAGACGTAGAATAATAACATTGAATCTATATGGCATCTCAAGTTGATCCTGATTATAATCAAGAGAACGAAGTAATATCGCCCGAAAGTAACGATGAAAGTGTTTATGATGATTTGATGCTGAGTACACAGTATGGAGAAATGCTTTTAGAAGAAAATTCGCATTTACAGGAAGTATATAGTTTTATTTTAAAAATCTAGCATATTAATGAATTAGAAGAAGAACTGAGAAATACAATCAGCATAAACGAAGAATTAAAAGCAAGAATTAATGAAACAATTTCCTCACAGGAAAAGTAAATCTTATTTTTTTATTTAATAGAAATGAAACCTTTATACAATCTCTAAAAGATAATTTAACATCCACTGAAGATACAATAGAAGAATTAAAAGAAAATATTACACTTCTAGAAGTATGATTTTTGTAATTATTAACATTTCAATAGTCTGAAAAGCAGATGCTAAAATCCTCATATGAAAACATCAAAATAGAATATAAAGATATAAAATCACAGTTTGATAAACTACTGAAAGAATCAGAAAAAGAAAAAGAAGAATATCAAAATACAATTCAAAGATTATCCAATCAAATCACATCTCAAACAAATTCATCATCTTCTCCATCATCCTCAGCATCATCCATGGGTTCTGCTACTGATGATATGTCAATATTCACAGTTTCTCCATTAACACCTTATGTTCATACTGATGAAGAATATGATACTTTATATAGTTTATATACCAAAGTAAATAATGAAAAAAGACAGTTGCATTTACAATGTTTAGATTCAGAGGAACAAATAAAGAAATTAAATATTGATTTGGAAGATAGAAATAGAGTTATAGCTGAATATAAGAAAGTAATAGATGATTTAAACGAAGAGAATAATCGAAAAGAATCATATGATGATTATAGAAGAGAAAGTAGTAGTGGGAGTAGTTTGAGTGATTTTTTCAGAGTTGATAGTTCAAATAATTATGATAAGAATAATGAAAATAGATCTGTAAGTAGTGAAAGTGAAAATGATGAAAATGATGATGATGATGATGATGAAAATATAGAAATTGACCTAAGAAGTGGAAAGAATGTTACAGAAACAGATATCTTAATGAAATCAAGAACATTATCATCTGTTAATTATGAAGATGAAGTTGATGAAGATATGATGATGATGAATAGAATGTCAATAGATCCAATCCTTTATCAAATTGATGAAGTGAAAGCTTATTATAATAAAGTAATTTGTTCATTTATTAGAGGTGAAATAGATAAAGAAACACTGGGTACTTTATGTTTAAATTGTGAGAATGAACCTGAGTTAAATAAAATATTCTTAAAAGTATCAGAAGGTGTAGAAAATCCAACTCAAGAAATGATCAATAAGACATTTGGTAAATTGAAGAATACTGTTACTTCATCATTATTTACTATTTATAAAACAAGTAAAAAGACTATTAGAAGAACTAGAAAATTAGCGTTATTAGGAAAGAAAAGCAAACATCACCACCACCATCACCATCATCATCATAAACATAGAGAAAGAAAAGAAAAAGAAAAAGAAAAAGAAAAAGAAAAAGAAAAAGAAAAAGAAAAAGAAAAAGAAAAAGAAAAAGAAAAAGAAAAAGAAAAAGAAAAAGAAAAAGAAAAAGAAACAACGAAAGAGGGAGAAAAAGATAATGTAAAAGAAATTGTTGATATTAAAGCTAAAGTAAAAGATGAAGAAATAAATAATAATAATAATACAAGTAATTGTGAAAATGAAACAGTAACTGAAAATGAAGTGAATGATGTATCTCTAGCAAAAGAAGAGCAGAATAATGAAACAACAGAAACTAATGAAATAGAATCAAAACCAGAAGAACAAGTGAAGGCAGTACATTCTCATGATTCAAGTCCAAAATCTCAAGAAGATAATTCAACTATTATAGATAATGAAACAAATGAAAATACTTCAAAGATTGATGAAGAAGTAGAATGTAAAGAAAATAATAATAATAATAATAATAATAGTGAGAAGAAAAAAGAATCAAAATCTAAGAAACATCATCATCACCATCATCATAAAGACGGTAAGGATAAATCCAAACATAATTCACATAAACAACAACAACTACCACCTTCCACAAAACAGATTGTTCAAAACACAGCTCAGTCTGTATTGTCGTGGTTTGTTAAAAAGTAAGTGTATATGTGAAATTATTTAAGGTTGTATTAAGTATTTTAATAAAAACAATTTTCTATTAAAATTTGTAATATTCTTCTATTTTGTATTGGATTTTTCATCAATAATTAATATATTGTATGTATATTACTTTTAATGATGTTAAATAACTAGTTAAGATGAAAAGAAAAGAAAAGTTCTAATTAACTGCTTCTTGCATTTCTGCTCAAAGAATGGAATGTACTATCCAAAAATAACAAATTTCATATTTCAATGTGATTAGATATGGTATAGCCAGCAAAAATAATCTTTGAGACTTAATTCATCACAAGATCAGAGTCAAGTATACTTTTCCTATTTGCAAATTACTTTTTAATCTATCATCTGTTGGTATTTGTTCTATTATAATCTGTACAGATAAGCCATGAATACTACTCCAGAAAAACGAAAGCAAGAAGAAGAACCACCAGAAGATAGTAAAAAGCAGTATAGTTATATCAATGAGTTTGTTCTTATCATTTCTAGAAAATCAAATGAAGAAGTTTGTTGTGTGCTTATTGACACTGATGGCAAAAATTCAGAAATCCAATTAGACATATCTTTTTGTTGATATACATTTTTGTTCTTTAATTATGCAGCCTAATGATAAAAAGAAGGTCATGGAAATATTGGGTGGAAATTTTGGTCTTGGTGGATTAGTATTTTCATATTTTTATTAATTTGTAGTTTGTATCAGTTAATGTAACTGTTTTGATTAACAAAGCACAGGATGGAGAAGAAAATAAAGCAAAATTACCACCACCATTACATGAAGAGAAATTAAAGGGAAAGATACTTTTAGTTAAAACAAACGATCAGGCTGATTATGTTGATCTAAAATTAACTGAATGGGATGAATACGTCAAATCAGATCACTCTAAAGAACTTAAACTTTATGAAGAAGGAGAAGATGTAGAAGGAGACGAATTTAATTCTGAAGATGATATAGATGATGATGAAGACGAAGATGAAGTGTTTGGAGATGAAGATGATGATGATGAAGAAGAAGAAGATGGAGAAGAAGAATAATATAGTTTAAAGCATATTTAGATTTAAAATGTTCAAATCATTTCTATTAGCATTTATGTTGTTTTATTATTGAATATACAAAAATTAACAAGAATTAACACCAAATCTATAGAATTAACATTTATTAACCTATTTTTGTTTTCTTACTGGATTTTTGGGTGGTGGTACAAACCATGATGGTATATAATTACTTTTTTTGGAAGATGAACTTTTAGTTTTTGGTGGAGGAATATGAGATTCTTTCTTATCTTCTTCACCAGTTTCATATTTTTCACTGTCTCCTTCTCCTTCATTTTCATTGAATATATCATCATTTATATTACTTTGTTTAGCTTTATCATCTTTCTTCTTTGACATTCTACCTGGAATCTTACTCTCACTATCATATTTTGGTTGAATTGTTGATCCAGATTTTCTATTGTTATTATTATCTTTCACACTTTCAGTCACACTTTCATCTTTTTCACTCTTCTTCGCTGATATTTTAGATTGATTCACTTTCGGTGGAGTTGCAAATTTCAAATAATCCATTAAAGGTAAGTATAATGTATTTACAAATCCAACTAAAGATTTCATATCATCATACAAAGCTATATCAAAATTATTAATAAATGTCATAATATTAATCTTTGAATTTTCAGTAAAGAAATACTTCAGCAACATTGTCACTTTATTACTTCTATAAGGAACTACTTTAGCTTTCTTTTTCATTGCTAATAATACTTCTTTTACTGATGATAAAGATCTTAATACTCTTGGATTTGATGTGTCTTGAGTTGGGCAATTGATTATTGTGAATTTGCTATAAACGTATTTCTCATCTGGCTGATTTTCATCATAATTGTACATAAATGGAACATATACTGTAAATATATAATATGAAGCTGCTTTTGCTCCAACATGACTATTGTAATTTGATGAAGCAATCTTTAGGAATTTTTGATATTCTTCTATTTTCTTTATTGTTAAACATTTGAGATTTGGAAGTAATACTTCTTTATCATTAAATCTTAATCTCAACTTCTTATTAGTTATTAAATCATAAAAATCATCATTACATATTTGTATACCAGTTAAACGAACATGAGTATTAATACTGCTATTAAGTTGATATGATAATAAAGATGATAAGAAATTCATATCAAAAGGTATAGAATGATTGCTAATAGTATTTTGTAATTTTGTATTACTTAATCCAATTGAACTTTCACCTGTCCAATTATATTTTGTACCAAATAATAATGTATTCTTTTCACTATGTGGAAATCCAAATGCAATTAAATTAACATCTTCACCATTACATAAATGCTGTATATATGTTGGTATTTGATTGTATAACAATTGATTAGAATGAATATCAAAACAATCATCATATTCATATTTATTCCACAAACCTTTATTTGTATCAAAGAATTTGATATAACACTCAGCTTTTCCATCTTCATCTTCTTCATTAAACACTTTTAAAAACTCTATTTCTTCATTAATGTAAGGATCAGTTAGGATATGCATATATACAGCAAATTGAGGATTTTGTTGTGGTTTTGAAGAAGAAGGAGTACTGAAAGTAGAAAATGGAATACTACTATGTGAATGAACTGACATTGGTGTAATAATTCTCTTATTAGTTGTTGATGGTGTATCAAATGATGTATCTATTTCACTTAGATTAGGTGACTTTGTTTGGAATCTGTGTGGTGTAGATTCTGATACTGCAACAATTCTCTTATTATCTGGTGTGAAGTATTCTTTTGGTTTTCTAATATGATGTTTTTCTGGTGTATCAAATGAATTCATTACTGATTCTTCAACTTCTAGGTTTTCATCTTCTACTACTATTTCTTTCACATTTTCTTCATTCTCTTCTTCTTCTTCTTCTTCTTCTATTTCTTGTTGTAATGGTGTGTGTTGTCCTTCTCGTCCTTCTTCTTCAAGTAGTTGTTGTTCCTGCTGTTGTAATGAATCTTCCTCAAGATTAGAATTTTCAGTACTATTCATACTCTCTTCATTACTTGATGAAGATGGTTTAAATCCTAAAACACCATAACAAATCTTCTTCTTTCTCTTAACATAACCAACACTATCTACTATTTGTGGTGAATATTTGAATTGTCTTTTGTTGTTACTATTCTGGATCATTGAAGATGATAGATTATCTACAACATCTTCATTTTTATTGTTTTTCTCTTTAGTATTGTCATTTTCATCTTGTTTCTCATTTTCATTTCCTTTATTGCTATTAATACTATCTCCAATCAATCTACTGTCATTTGATGATGCTGATGATTTTCTTGGATTATTCAAAGACAATGAATCATTAAATATTGAAGATAATTCTCGATCTACATTTGCATTTGTATTTTCATTTGTTTCAATTTGATCTTTATTGTTTTCATTATTTGTTTTTGTTTGAGATGCTTGTATTTTTAAATCTGATATTACATCTTTTAAATTTTCAATTTCTTCTCTTTGTTGTTGTTTAAAATCATCATATTCAGATGATAGTATTATATTCTTTTCCATTTCATTGTCTAAGTCAGACTGCAATGATTCAACCTTTGCATCTAGTTGTCTTATTTTACTCTCATATTGATCTTTCTCATTATCATATTTGGCTGTAAGCTTTTTGTAGTTTGTTTCAAGATTTGACACCTTTTCAATATGTTTCTACATTACATAACATATTGTGAATAAATACCTGTAATTTATCAACTTTATTGCACAATTCAAAGTTCTCTTGCTTTAAATACTGAACTTGTCTGTTAGATTTTTCTAAATTCTCAGAACACTCTTTTAAAGTAGCTTCCAACTATTAATTATAGAAATAGATATAATCTTGTGTGTACATCTTGATTTAATTCTTCTAACCCTTTTATATATGTCGTATTATCACTCAATTGTTGATTGGATTCATTCTAAAGGGATAAAATGAGATTAAATACTTTAAACTTTTCAAACTGTTCTTCCAAAGATTTGTACATGGACTCAAAGTCTTGAGACATTTTAATAAAGGATTTAGATGACTATATTCTATATAGCACAAACAAAAATCAAATATTAACTGTCAATCCAAAAAAGTAATTTTCATTAACCCAATTTGATTTTTTCCTTCAAACCACACAAACAAGTAAATAATAATAAAAAAATATATAATAAGTTTAAATCAATTTATTCTAACTTCATAAACACTCTTGGTTTTCTCATCAAATTATAATCTCCCTTCAAATTCTCTTTTATTAGATTCTGCATAGTATTATCAAATATATCAAACAATAATGATTGACACAATGGGTCACACAATGCAGTAGGTGTATCAGTTGGCCTAATTGTTGTACGAGGTGTTTTATTCATTGGAGTTGGTTTTTCTGTTGAGAATTGTAAATAAGTTTCAGCTTTAGGTTTCACTCTATGTTCGTAAGTGTATAATAATTGAGAATCATTGACAATTTCCATCAATGTTGATGATAATAACTCATTAGCAATACTTCTACAACTATCACTCACTTGTTGTAATTCTGTTAATTGTTTTATTGTGGATGAACCTGGTCTTGAAGCAATAATTGGTTGTGAACTATTCTTTGTTTTATCTTCATTGTAATACTTCTCAATTGATTCATATTCACCTTCATTATATTCAACTAAGGCTTGAGGATTCCAAACCTCATAAATTACTTTTACATATAATGTTTGATATCTTGTCAAGGCATTTGGATCATATACATACATCTGTGAATCACTAGATGAATTGAAATCTTTAATTTGTGCTCTTTCATACTGAATTTGTGTTTGATTCATTAATAACTGTGCTTTGATTGTTTTATCTTTCATTAAAGCCTCTTGTCTTAGTAATATACTTTTTGTTGTTTTATTTACTACACTTTCATGTTTTGGTCGAGTTATTGGCTTGGATTTATCATTACTAGTATCTTTAATTACATTACAAGTCAAATTCTGTATTAAATGACTATAATTACCCATTCCTTTGAATGTAACAGTTAATATAGAAAATTGACCAGGTTGAATCGTTCCATTCATTGGAGTTAAACTTAAGGCTTCATATGGTAATAAATTAGTTCCCATTTCCCATTGAAATTGTACAGCATTATTCTTACAATTATTAGCCATTATCACTATATGCCTCATTATACCACCCACTGGAACTTTTCCTAAATTAATAATACTGGTGGAAAGTGTAATTAAATCATTTACTAACTCAAACTGTGGTTTGATTGGTGCTTCATACCAATTTGGATCTTTTAGACTACGATGAACACTTGGAATAATTCCATTTCCATCTAATGTCAATTCTAATATTTGATTCTCTTGATTTTCACTTTCTATTCCATGCCATTGAATTGGTACTTTTAATTTATAATTCTTCGCTTCTAATGGATGGAATAGTATTGACAATGGGTAATAAGAATGAGCAGAAACAACACCTTCTTTATTCTCAATATTATAAACATACTGATTATAATTCTCATTTGCAAAGTCTTTAAATACTTCAGAATCTATAGTATATTGTATATTACAATGACTCGAGTTGTACAAATAATACACTTGTCTGTTAGGATCCATTTGACCAATAGGAATTGGATATAATGAAAAGAGTTTATTATCTACGAATAACATAGATTCATTATTACTCAAAGTATGTCCATGCAGCCATATTCTCACTTGTTTTCCATCTCTTAAGTATAAAACAACAGGTAAATCATGTTTACCATCAAAATCTAATGATATAAATCTATAAGTGAATTTAATTATAACACTTTCATCTGGTTTTAATGTTCCTTGTCTTGGTTTAATATCAAATAATTGTTTGTCAATGATTAAATTCTCCATTTGTTCTTTTGGTGTTGGTTCAGCACCATCATCCCAATTCTCTAATTCTACACTTACTTCATTAGGTAATTTTAAATGATAACTTAATGGAATATCGCCATAATTGTGAAATAAAACACTAATAACTATTGGATCAGAATTGATTGGAGATGGATCAAATGTAAAGTTAAATTCTTTTAATGCTAATGTAGTTTGTGCTAAACCTTTAGTGTTATTATTATCAATATCAAAACTAGTTAATAGTTTACTCATCTCAGTGTTAAACGGTAATATTTCAAATGAATTCCATAATCTATATGTTGGAATAACTCCACATCTTATATCTTGTATTTCTAATAAAGGTACTGTGCATTTACCGACTAAGTAACATATTGAACCTTCACCATTATCTGTATTCTCTTCATTATTTTCATTGTTGTTATTATTATCTCCCATATCAATTTTCCATGATATTTTATACTTATATTCTCTCTGAATCACTGGTTTAAATGTTATTTCTACTGTAATAGTGGATCTTGCTTCAATAAATCCTCTAGTTGGGTTTAATAATATCTCTGGAGTATCTTTACGGTTTATTCCCATTATCATTCTCTCTTCATCACCAGTTGGAATATATTCTTCTTCATCATTAGGTGTAACTGATAATATATAATTCAATCCACAATCTGATGTATTACATAATGATATTTTCTTATGAGTTGTACCATTTAATACAACAGGACCTAAATCACAGTTGACTGGTTCAAATTGTAATGCACCAGTACTTCCTTCACCTAATATCACAATAGTTTGATTCTGCCTTGAGTTTGTTTGGAAATTGATATTACTAATTGTACAATCGACTATTCCACTGTATTTCTTCATTTCTTTGGGTGTAAATATCCAAGGTATTTCAATTGTATCATTTCCTTGAATAATTAATTCTTTTTCTTTTAATGTAATGATATTATCTAATCTTTTAGGTATTGATAATTGTAATAGAATTGGTATTCTTGAAGTATTATGAATTTCCATCTTCTTTTCACTAGATAATCCAATATAAGTCGGTTTAAAATAAATCTCTTTGTCATCACTAAATTCAACAGATGGTAATGCACCTAAACCTCTTATACTATAAGTTACTGAGAAATTCTCTTCTCTGTTGAATAATACATGGGCTAAGGTATTATATCCAATATCTTCAGCAGGACTAAATGAGAATAAAAATATTTGAAATTCACCTGCAGGGATCAAACCATGTTCGGGATATATTTTAAATATATTTGGATAATTCTTAATATCAATATCAAATACTATTGGAGTTTCACCTTCATTTATAACTTTAGTAGTTTGATAGACTGTTTCACCTACATAACATGGTGCAAATATAATATCTGGAGGTGACATATTGATATTGGTTTTAGGTAAATAATGTTCAATATGTGGCATAAATGTATGGCCTGTTGCTCTAATATTACACATCCATGATGGAGTTAATGTGTTATCATTCACCAATCTGAAGTTTCTATTGATTTTGAATGTAGCATAACCTTCTAATTCTCTACAGTAATAGAAATTATCTCTACCTGGTTTGAATAATACTCTAAATTGAAAGGTTTTATGAGGTTCAATTTCTGCTACAGCTGGTGATACTTGGAATTCATTTTCTGTTTGATATTTATCTGTTCTATCATAATCAGGCATTCTCCACCAGAATAATATCTTTCCTTCTGTGTTATTTGTTACTGTTATTTCCTTTCTTACCATTCCATGCGATCTTATACATTGACCAAAATCTATACTTGATTTACTTAGTGTAATTTCTTTATTATTCTTTTCTTCTTTATTATCAGATAGTATGAATATATTATTAATCATTTCTTCTTGTGAATTATACAATGTTCCTGTATTACATAACAACTTTCTCCATTTAATCAATTCTTCATTAGGCTTGTATAAGGCTTGTTCTCCTTGTTCATTCATTATAGCATCGATTTCTGCAGGACTATTAAATAAATAACCAGCTTCTCTTCTTTTAAAGTAATTCAATACATGATTATAAGTCAAAGGTTGTGGTCTGCTTTCTTCATTATAAGAAGTACCAATTGTGTCAATATAAATAGGTGTTTGATTCTCAATAAATATATATAACCTTCTATAGTAATTACCAGGATATAATGGATGAAATCGTATATTGATTGGTATATTTAACTTCGGTTGTAATACTCCATTATTTTGTTGGATATTAAATACACCATTCTTTTCACATTGGAAATGGTAATTGGCTGGAACATTGGAAGTATTGCACAAATATATTGTTTGACTAACAGACGAACCAGCTTCACAATCTGGAAATACTAAACATGGTGGATCAACTGGATTCTTATTTAAATCACATATTACCACTTGTGGACCTAATGCATATCCTTTTACATATAATATATTGATTAATCCACAAGGCATTTCTATTGTGTAAGATTCACTACTGTATAAACCATTGACTTTTGGTATAAATTGGACTTTGAGGGTGAGATGACCATTTGCTGGAATTACACCATTAAAAGTTGAAAATCTAAATAATTAATATTAATATATTTATTTATTTATTTATACTGAAACATAGATGGAATATCATTATTATTTCTAGTAATTTGAAATGTTGCATGAACTGATGTTGGATTATCAATTTCTACCTTCATTTCTTTAGGTTGAGAACCAATCTATATTTATTATAGTTACAATATATACAAAACATTCACCAAAATCAAGTGTCTTTTCAGACATTTTCATAAATGGATAATGTCCAAATCCATCCAATAAGATTGGACAGTTCTGTCTTCCTTTATCGATAATACAAATTGCTTTTCCTTTAATATAATCAGCAGTAACAGGTGAATAAGAGACTTTGATTGTTAATTTCTGATTTACTGGAACTACACCTTCACTTGGTTCAAAATTGAATGGTGATTTATAATCAAATTCAAATGGTGCATCTAACTGTCCAACATTGTCTAATACTAAATCTACAGTTGATGTTTCATTAACTGGAGTATCTGGGAATGTTAGCGACTTTGGAACATCTACAGCAATTTTGGCAATACGAGCTGATATTGGAACTTTGAAAAATCCTCCTGATTTTGTATTAACAGTGATTTCATCGAAATATTCTTCATATTTAATTGGTCTGAATGTAACTTCGATATAGAACTTATTTCCTGGGGCTAGTTTAATCCATTGGGGAAATGGTAATGAAAAGAATTTGTTTTCTGGCATTACATATTTAAAACTCACACTCTATAGCAAATATAAATATATAAATATTTCTATACTCTTCCACTGATATTTTGTATTTTGAGCTTTCTAACATATTCACCACCTGGAAGCCAAGATCCACCAGGCCATTCTAGACCACCTCCATAACTTAATCCAAAAGCTTCTGGTGTATCATCGGTCTGATTATTATTTGTTACTTCTTTCATACAACGAAGTTAATCAATAAAATTTAAAAAACGTTATTTTTCTGACTTGAGGCTTGACTGATTTTAAAAATGTCTAGTGTTCCATCTACAATTAGTTCATCTGTTTTAACACCAGGAAGAATTGCTACACCTAGTAGTGCAGATTATCAAACAGAGAAAAGGTTGTTCTTATCAGAATTGACTAATCTGTTAGATTTAGTGAATAGATTCTGTAATAATGATCCATCCGAAATCAATGCTATGTATTCTCCAATTCAATCGGATTTAAAACCGTTTGAGTATTTCTTTTATTACTCAATTCTTTTTCATAGCGTTGTATCTAAGAATCTACAAGATTTATATGCACACTATGTAAGATTAGATCAAGTTTTATCAAATCAAATAATGACAATGGATAACCAATACAAAGAACAATCATCTTATCAAAACAGAAAAATACAAGCTTTAGAAAATCAAATAAAAGCAAATTCAAATAATAATCCAACAACAATAGTTTCACAATATGAAGAGCAGTTGAATAACTGTGATGAAGAAATAGCAGAATTAAAAGACAAATTATTTGAATATGAAAAACAAAATAAAGACATTCAAAATGTCATTGAACAACTTCAAAATGAAATTAATAATGAAAGAACAAAGAGAATCCAATTAGAAAGAGTAGCACAACATGCAGAACAGGAGAGATTAAGTTTAATCAATCAAAATAAAGAATTAATGAAAGAGAAACAACTTTATCAAGTAAAAGAACAAGATGTATATCTAATTTAATATATTGATATATGAATATAGGCAAGATCTCAAGTTGAAGAATTGAATATGAAAGCAAATGAAATGGCTGAATTAATGGAGAGACAAAGACCTGATCCAAATCTGATAGTATCAGCAAAACACAATGAAGTAACAATTCAACAATTGAATAAAGTATGTGAATCATTAAAAGAGCAATTGTATATAGCAAATCAAAACGAACAAAAGTATTAAATATATATATTTTTTATTTATTGGAAATAGTTATCAACAGAATATATTAGGATTAGAGAAAGAATTATCAATCATTAGAGATAAGAAAAGACAAAGTGATAATTCAAAGTTACAATCTGATGAAATGGTTGATAGTGTATTTATATATTCTTTTATTATACTGATATGTTTATAGTTGAATATTGAAATTAGACGTTTAAATCGTGATATTAGTTCTCTAAATAACCAAATAAACATATTAAAATCAACATTACAGAATAATGGATTAGCAGTTCCAATGTATATTTATTATTAATGTTTATTTATATTCAGTTTACCATCACTAATTCCAAACTTACCAATTCAAAATAATAGAGGTTATAATAATCATAGTAGTCACGATTATAATGGGAATATATACTCTGAAAGATCAAGACTTCCTGGTGTAACATCTGTTAATAATAATCTATGTATTTACTATGTTTGTCATCATATATTATAGTTGAGAATGATGTGTATGTTGAGAATTCATCCAGATCAGTTGGTAGTTTTATGGAACAACCTTTACCTCCAAGACAACCACCTCCACAACAAATGAATAACAATAATAATCAGAAGAAGAAAAGAAGCAATAAAAAGAAATGAGGTATAATAAATATATATGATATAAAAGTCTTTTAATAAATAATAATTTTTGGTTTTTTGAATATTTTGTTTTTTGAAATAAAAGAATAAAAAAGTAAAAATAATTTAAACATAATTCTAAATTCATATTTTCCCTCCACTAATACTCAATCCACTTATTCCCATTCCATCAAATGATTTACTATTCAAATAAACACATAATATATATAATACGGTATTGGTTTTGGTCTTGGTATTTTTGGATTTTTAAATTCTGTTCTTTTCACTTGTGGAATAGATGGTATTTGTTGTTTCATTTGTTTTGGTTTATTGGATTTTGGTTTTGTTTTCCTTTCATATAATCTAATCAAAAATTCTTTCTGTGTAGCTAATACTTCTTTATCATTCAAATATGATAATCTTGGACTTGAACTTATTATCATATAATCCCAACTTCTATAAAGAATTAAAATATGAATATATACTTTGGTATATCATTTACTGGATTTTCACGAATATCAATAGATGTAGCTCTAGTCGAACATATAAAAGAAGTCACATCCTAATAACCAATTAAATAAATAATTATATACTTCAAGTTCATCTATTTGATTATGTAAAGCTTTAAAATTATCTAAATAATACAACGCTGCTAATGGTGAAATGTATTTAACATGACTATTGGATATATCTAGACTTAGTAGACATGTCTAAAACGATAAATAAATAACAAATATACAGCCAAAGTATTTAATGTCTCTGGATCATAAGAAAAATAAACAGATGGAGGAAGATGCTGGCTTGACAGTGATAATTGCTCCAACTTGTTTTGATATGTTAAACCTTCCAGGCAACTAATATAGTTTGAATCGAGATTTATGACTTTTAATTCAACATTACAATTTAAATTATCAATTCGTTTTATTTTATTATTTTGAAGGTATAAATTTGTTAAAAATGGACAGACCACCAAATTCTCTATCATTTCTATATCATTATCATAAAGATATAGGACTTTTAGGTTTTTACATAAATGTAAATTATCCTATTCAAGGTTATATTACAAATAGGATATACAATTTGACTTATATGTTTGTCTTGAAGATTAAGATGTGTAGTTTTTGCTAAAATTGTTTCAGGTTTATCCCATGGGTTTACTTTATTCCCTGTGGCTTTTAATATCATCTGCAAATTAATCTCTTGTGACATTTCCGTTTTTTGAATTTAAAAACTCTTCAAACAGGAATCAAGTGCACTTCTTTTCATTTACATTTTTTCTTTCATTTTACAACAAAATATATAAAAGAATATGTATATATAATAATATAAGAATCATGCAGTTGGATAATCAGGCATTTTTTCGGCTTTTCTTTTTCTTCCCTTTAATGTTTGTTTAACCCTTTGTCTGAATTGTTCAGCATTTATTTTATCCTTCTTGATAACTTCATCATATTCAGCAATTGTTGCTTCAATGAACTCCATAATCTGAGTAGGTAAAGTATAAATCTTCTTCACTTTCTGTTTTTCTACAACATACCACAACAAATCATTAGCTGATGGATATTCCAATTTATTACATACATATCTCACAAAATATTGATGTAATGATATTTGCTTTGATAAAGGTCCAAACTTATCTTCACTACAATCTTTCCATGTTTTATCACCAACCATTTTGATTGGATATAATGTTTGTGGATCTATTTCAATCTTAATATCATTCTTATAATCTAATGGATATTGATAATTTACCTCAGGAACAATAGGTTGTAATTCAGGGAATATATTAGGAATATCAACATTATTTACAGTCTTATTTCTATCAACTAAATTAGATAAATAATTCAACTCTTCATTGGATATAACAATATCTGGAAATGGCATTATTTTCAAGAATGGTAATTCTATTTTTACAGTTTCTTTACTACATTCTCCATCTAATAGTATAATCTTCTGATCTTCTATAATTAAATGATTTTGGTATTGAGCTTTAATCATTTCTTTCCATTGCATTGGCTCTTTCTTTCTTGCTTCTTTAGACATCCACTTAAATGCACAGTATCTATTAATCTGTCTCTTTGCCCATTCAGATTTATGTTTTAAATGTAATAATTCCAATATTTTAATAAGATACTTAGCAGTTACACCAAACACTCTTAATCTATTATGCTGAATTGATGAATCAAGTACAAAAGGACTCATTACACAATACCAAATTGCAATATCTGTTGGTGCTTTTATTAACGGATCAATTGGTAAACCTGTCAATGTAATATTAGTATACTTCTTTTTTACACTAAACTTTAAATAATCTTCAAATATCTTCATAAATCCCTCTTCATTCTTCAACCACTCAATATCTTTGATAATAAAATACATCACGAATAACCATAATACATCATTCCCTACAATCTTTTCGCCAAAAAACATATTAGCAATAGAAAATCTATTAGCTTCAATATGTGTCTTGTCACTACCAAAACATAAAGCACAATTCACATTAGAACGAGTAAATGGTGATACTTTATCACCTCTGTTCCACATTTCTTTCAAAGAATTTAAACCAACTAAATGATCAATTCTAGTTTTTATTTTCTTTATTAACTTAAAATTAAATAACACTGATAATGGATTATTCACATAGTCATTGATTTGTTTTTGTTTTAAACCCTTAAATATTGGATCTCCTTCTTTGATTAAACAACAAGGAATATCGGTATCTAATGAAATTGGACATTCAAATATTCCACTACATTCTACACTTTCAGGTAATTCTTCTTCAACAATATCTGCTCTTCTTACACGACTAATTACATTAAATGAGAAGTCAAGACATCCTGTACATTTATCAATCATTTCTTTACACAGTTGTTGGATTACTTTTGTTTCTTTGGTTGATGCTGCATTTGGCATTACATCATCTAATACAATTTTTATCGCTTCTTCTTCAGTTCCTTCTTTGGATGATAAAATTGATCTGATTCTGTCGTAATCAATCTGATTATGTGATTTTGATACACAATTCAATAGATTCTTCTGTAATTCTAAAAGATCATCTCTCAATTGAAGATTCTCTAACCCTAAATTTTGCATGGTGATTTTTGTTAATAGATCTTTTGCTTCTTCTTTGAAAAGAGCTAAATTGTTGTGGTATTTCTTGAGATCTATCACTTCTCTTGAATTGCCTGCTGCATGCAATTTTTTATCAACATATATTTCATAGTTCGTCTTTCTTGTGAAAGGTGCTGATACTGATAAGTTCATATTTCCACCGCATGATGAAATGAAGTGAACTTCTACCTTCTTGAATGGTCTTGACTTTAAAATTTCATCACATCTCTTTACTTCACCATTATCTACTTGGCCATCTGTGACGAGAATAACATAAGAGTCTTCGAGTGTGAATGGAGCAATTAAGCTTGGACTAGTCCCACAATTACCTTGTCTGCTCTTTATAATTTTTAAAGCATCTTCATATGGCATAGTTTTAGGTTCTTCACTATCCCAGAAGGTTATAGTTGAATTATCTTTAAAACGATCAACTATAGCTTGCACACCATCCCAGTACTTATCACTAGATCCAGTAGAACCAGAATAGTCTATAAATATGCATGGTTTCAACTCACTCATGTAAAAATGTAATAATGAAAGATTTTTGGAGTTTACAAAAGTGATGAATATTTTAGTTAGTCTAAAAATGAATATATTTACATAAGTAAATATTGCAAATAAAAACTGTGCAAAAGTGAGTATGTTAAAATGAAGTAGAAAAGTGATTTACGTTTATTGATTTTACTAATTCTCAAATTCATTATATTAACTAGATTTAACATCATTAATACACTTTTTATTACTGTTTTAACTCAAATCATAAATAATGTTTAAATGTATACTATATTTGATATTTAGATAGTTGAAAATATATCTACTTCACCAGCGAAATATAACTGACTAATATTCAGCATAGAATGAGTAATTTTAAATTTTCTAAAATAAAATAAAACGAATGAGGTTTGATACAGCTTGGTCTTTATCGTTATGCATATTGCTTATTTCTTTTTATTTATAATAGGCATATCGTCGTTCGATATGTTTTATTATCCAAAAATTGGTGACCCATTAGATGGAGAGTTGAAGACATACTTTGATACATTAAAAGCTTCAATTACTGATGCAGCTGAACCAGATTCTACTATTACTGCTTATTCCAAGAAGAAAGATATAGCTGATACAATAAAAGGTTATAATAAAACCAAGACAGCTGTAATCTTTAGTAGGTTTTTAGATATTACAAATTCTGAAATTCAAGAGATATTTAGTGATACAAGGCATATAGTTTTTGTAATTTCATTAAATCCTTATGACATTTGTTCAAATAACATAATCTCTTATAGCAACGATGTTATTGCTCCGGCACAATGTATATTTTATTATTAATTATTATAAATAGATATTATGTATCTTGCTAACCAAAAGAATGCAGAATCAACATCTTGTATTATTTATAATCAAAAATTGAAATCTGCACCATTGATAGAGAATATTATTGCAGAAGTAGGTATTCTAGGAGGAAAATTTATGAAAGTTATTAAGATCGGTAATTATGTTGGACCTCCAAGCCAACCTACTACTGCAGCTCCTTCTGGAAATTATGATGATGATTGTACAATTACTTATATTCATGTTAGTAAAGATGATATAGCAAGTTTATCATTATCAGCTACTACAAAAGTTTATCTTCATATGTCAGAAAATGATGGTATTACTTTTAATTCAGGTGATTATTTTATTACATCATCATTATCTAGTGTTAATGGTGGAATACCAGACACATCTACACCAGCTCCAGCTCCTTCATCAAAGTTGTCATATGAATTTTCAGCATTATATAATATGTTTATTGCATTTAAAGAAACATATGAGTCAATTCAATCATTAGATCCAATCAGTTTATTATCAACATTTAGAAGAATGACATTTGAGTTCAATCGTCAAAGTACCAAATTATTAAATACTAACTATTTTAATGTTCCATCAATCTTAGCTAGTCATGATGGAAGTACATTTACAGTAGAAAAGAATCTAACAACAGATCCAAACTTATACTATGCATTTGAATCAACAAAATATAAAATATGTGATGCAATTAGTGATTCAATGGAAGCTTATAATCCATATGGAATTATACTGTTATATGCAAGTGAAGGTTATAATGCAACATCTGATTTAAAAGTATATCAAGTGTTAGAAGCAGAAGTAATGAATATGAATAAAATGGGAGGATTAAATGATAGAAGTATTGTTGTATTTCCTGTTAATTATGTTCAAGATTATGAAACAATGGTTACTGAAGTATAATTGTTATAATAATAATAATTATTATTATTATATTAAATAGTTAAGACAAGCTTATAAAGAACATTTAATATTGGCTATTCTAAGTCTTGCAGATTCAGATACAAAAGCAAAAATATTAGATTGTATTTATTATTATTATTATTATTATATATAGCTGGAAAAATGGAATCTGAAATAAAGGATACAGTAATATTAGATTTTACTAATACAGAAGGTGGTGTATGTAATCCAAATATAATCCAAATTGGTGTCCCAGTCACATCACATTTTCAAGTTATTAATTATCAATTTATTGGAACTAAATTCGAAGGAATTAATATTATTGGTTCAGATTTATTGTATATATATTAGTTATATATAAATATTGATTAGATATGGTACTGAAGCTTATAATATTGTTGAATATTATGCACAGAGATATAAATATAAAATATTTGCTGAATATAGAATGGCTAATAATTCAGTTGGTGAAGCAACCAATGCAATTACTTTAATTAAATCAAAAGCTGCAATGAAGAAGTCAATTACAATATCAGTGCTTGAACCAGAATACATTAATACATACTTAGGATTGTTAAATACTTTAAATATTACAGCTGATGATTATCCTCATGTGTTCTTCAATTTAAATCCATATTATATTGAAAAATTACCAAATTCAGTTATTGGTCATTATTTCACAGGTCATTACATCGCTGAAGAAGAAGAAAGTGATAATTTGACTAGAATACATAATTCTATAAAGGATATGTTATTATATGATATGACAGTTACTTCTCAAGGCTTATTAGTTAGTATAATACCAAGTATATTAATACAAGTGGTTGGATCTACTAAATCTTATGCTGTAGAGACTATTACACAGTATTTTTAATAGGAATTTATATATTTGTTAATAGGTTTTTGATAGGATCAGGTTTAAAAACATTTTCAACAGGTTATATATCAATAGCACCAAATCAATATTTATTAATGACTTTACAATTAGCTAAAATTGTTGCAAAAGATGATTATGAAGTGATTGTTAATTCACCATCTGCTTATTATCCATATGAGTTTTATAAAGGTGATTATGTTTGTACTCTATCAGAAGCAGAGCCAGTTAAAGCATCATCACCATATTACTACCTTGTAGTCTTGCCAGATTTAAGTCTTGATAATTTATATTATAGAAATATATTTACTAGATTAACAGAAAGTATTGATGTTATAATGGGAATATTTAACCTAAATGGTGGATTTCAGAATCATTATTTATTTGCTGACTTTTTCAGATTAACAGCAACAAATACAATGGATAAATTAGAAAAAAGAGTTAAAGATGACGATGTATTGTTATTAGTTGGATTGTTATTAACAAATCAACAAAAACAAGAGATTGGTGATATTATAAAAGGTGTTGATAAGATATTAATGATAACTTCCAATGCAGCTGGTGATTTTTGTCATCCTAATGTTTTACAGATTGGTTTAATGCCAAATCAATATTTATCAATATCTGTATTATTTATACAGAAACATGGAGATGGGTGTGCTTTTGTTAGAACAAATGATGAGTATAACCTATCTATCTATCTATATATTTATTTATTTATTTATTCGTATAGAGTATCTGAATCAATGTCAGCTTATATTCAAGATTATACTGATTTATATTATCCTGGTACCAAATGTTTTGAAATAATGTTGGATAGTGAAGATAAGGTTTCTGATAGAATAAATGAAATGTTCCAGAAATTATCATCATTCTCTCATTCAATTATTCATATTCATGCATATGATTATTCTATTTATGCATTAAGAGAAATCAGACAACATGCAGATTATCAAGAAAGTAAAATAGATGAAGTGGTTTATGATTATCCAGCAATATTATTAGAATCAGAATTTAGATTTGCAAGACCACCAATGAAGTTGAATGAAACTGACTTAGCAGGAGTATATTTTATAGATACATTGTCATTTGAAAGTGGTGAAATGAGTGCGTTGAATATAGAAGAATCAGTAGGTGATATTTCCTATTTAAAAGTTACAGATGCAATGAATTTCTTAGAAACCATCCATAGTCTTCAAGATTTGTTTAATGTTGTTGGTTCATTAAGTAGAAATGCAATGGCAAGTTATTTAATTGGAAAGCAAATGCAAACTATGGAAGGAACGTTAGAAATAGATGGAAGTTTTGCAATATCAAAATGTGCTAAATTATTCCAATTTAATAATGATTTATCTTATAGTAAAGTATTTTCAGAGACTTTCTGTTATAGGCCACAAATATTTAATGTATATGAGAATGAAACTGAATATTATACATGTGATTGGATATTAAATAATGAAAGTAATAAAACCGAAGGAAATGAAATATCACTTGGTTATGTAACTGATTTAACATATTCAAAATGGAGTTTAGGATATGAAATGGATTCTATGTGGGATAATATTGAATTTCTTAATAAGAATGGAGGTATTGATAAACATTATGTAAGATTATTCACTGAAACTTGTCCAACCAATGATACTGAAGCTGAAGCTATGTTTGAAAGGTTCAAAAAAATCGGAATTAAAGTAATAATTGGAGGATGCAAACCATTTTATCGTCATATAATAGAGAAATATTTAGAAGAATATGAAATGTTATTATTTGCAACAAATGATTATGAAGGTAATTCATGTGAAGAAAATGTATTTTATTTCAGAGAAACACCATCACAGATTATTCTACCAGCTACATTCTATATGGTAAGTCAAGTAAATGTTATTAATTTGGTATTCTTTGTATCAGAAGATGAACAATCTCAAGCATTAGAGGTATTCTGCGAAGACTTATTGAATAATTTTGGAGCACCATTATTAAAAATATTCACAGTTAATACTACTTTAGATACTCCTATCAAAACTCAAATTCGTCAATATGTTACTCAAATTGCAATGGTAATGAATGATGGTGGTCTTATATGTAATCTAATGTCAGTGGATCAATCAGAATTATATGCTGCTGTTTATGAGATGTATAACTCTTCTGATACTGACTCGTTATTCCGTATTCTTGATTTCATGGAAATACCAGCTACAGTAGATCCAAAACAGAGAATAGGTAGTTATTTTGTAGAAACATTTGCTCCAGTTCCTCAATTTCCTACAACATTGTTTTATTATAATCTGAGAAAGAAGAGATCTTCATTCTTTTCAATTAATAGAGTTATTTATACTGAATATCTTGCACTTAATGTTTTAGGTTTAATACCATCATCGTCTCAACAGAATATAACAGAATTTAAGAATCAAATATTCACTGCAATGCAAACTAATAAAATTGCTGATGGTTATACATTTACTTATGATCAACATTTAAAGAATAACATTTTTGTTGGTATGTATATCAATGAAACCTACGTAAAATATGAAACAGTTGCTTCAAATGTTATTGCTGATCCTTACAGAACCACATTCATTGAAAAAGATTATCATTATATATGTAATCATTACAACGATAGGATTGGTAAAAGATTCAATAAAACTGTACAACCAGTCTATGTAGGAGTTGATATTAAGAACTCATTAGGTAGTGACGATTGGGATGTTGTACACACAACTGCAACTACTTTATATACAAGAAATATAGTAAATGATGAATTACCAGATACACCATATTTTGGTATTAAAATATTAGGCCCAGAATACTATGCAGGTCAAAAGAAATTAGATGTTGATGCAATATTTGCTGTTAGAGATGAAAGATTAAGAAATGCGATACAAGCTCAAAATCCTAATGTTTTGTTATTATCTCCATATATAGCACCAGGTGATTCTTGTGAAAATGGAATAGTTCATCTTGGTAATTTATTTACTAATTATTTAGCCTTTATTACTTCATTAGTTCATCAATATCGTGATTCTGAGTATCTTATATTTTATTCTGCTTATGAAGAATCAATTACAATGAAAGACCAAGTTGTTAATGGATTGAATGAATACCAATGCAATATAGCAGGTACATTTTCATTCCCAATTAATTCTGAATATACCGAACCATTAATAGAGAATATTGCTTTTCATTTACCAAATGGAGGTATTATTATAAACTTATTGTTAAGTCAAAGTGGTAAATCATTATACAAAGCAATGGCAGAAAACGAATACAATCCACCAGATTATTTAATTGTGACTAGTACAATAGATATATCATCAATTCCAGAGGATGAATTACAATATACAGTTGGACATTATTTCTGGTCAATGAAAGATTATGACAAGAATTCAGATGATGGTAAAGAATTTGAATATGGTTTTAATACTTTATTCCATGATTTAACAAGATTTAGTAGTGTTTCAGTATGTCAATATATTGCATTGAATTATTATATTCAAACATATGAAATAAAGAAATCGTTAGGTGATGATTCTACTAAAACGTTTATTGAAATAATGAGAGAAAATCCATTGAAAAATACTCTAATTGGTACTGTAGAAATAAAGAATAATAATTATGCTACTTTTGATGTAATCTTGTTCACTACAATATATAATCAAGCCACTAATACAGTTACAAAGGATATTCTATACAATAATTTATATCCAATAAATCCAAATCCATATAGATATTTTGGTGTAGAAAAAACAGTAAATTATCATACATGTGATTTAGTAAAAGGTGAAATAAAATCATTAATTCGTAGTTACTATATCGCATTGTTATTACCATTAACAGGTGTGTATGCTGTTGATCCTATTACATATGAAGAAGTAATTACCGCCGTAGCAAAATACATCAATGATGTTGGAGGATTTAACCAAATATATGTTAGTTATATAGTGTTTGATACGAAATCAACAGAAGAAGGAACTAATAGAGTATTTGATATTTTAGAAATACAAAAGGAAAATATTACCACTTTTATAGGTTGTATTGATCCAATATGTCAAAAAATTGCTAAAGAGAGATTGGAAGACAAACATTTCATTTGGATGCCATCTGTATCATCAGGTCAACAATGTAGTAGTAAATTCTTTGTAACAGGAGCTGTTCCTAATCAATATGTAACTGCTATTAAAGATTATATGATTGGAGTTAGTTCAGCAAAATATGCATATTTCTTATATGATGATTTTGATCAATATAAAATACTAAGTGAAATTGTTATAGCTACATTGAAAGGATATTATACTTTTCTTAATCCCTTGGTATTATCAGATGGTCAAATATTAAAAGCAGCAAATATTACTGATATAGTATCAAAGCTTCCAAATGGAGGATTGATATTTTCAATTGTTTCAGCTAATAATTTCCAATTATTAGTTAATGGTGTATTGTCAAGAGTAGTAAATCCAAAGAATTATTACATTATTCCATTGAATTTAGAAGATAGTGATATAAAGCCATTAATAACAGATATTGCATATTTACAACAAATAATTTTCTATCAAACTTATTATAAACCCATGAAAGAAAATCTATATTCGTTAAAGAACTTATTGTATAATTATGTCAGAGAAACAGCAGTGTCAAGTTTAAGTGATAATGTTTATACAGCCTTAATGTTTTGGTATAATGCTGTTATGGAACTAAAAGAAACTGATATGACTAAAATGTACAGTTATCTCTATAATGTTCAAATTGAAACTGATTCTGGCGTTGTACAAATGTATACAAATCACCATACATCAAAATATATATTCTTATTCCGATATGATTCTAATGGTAATAGACAATTATTGAAGAGCAGTTCCTATCCATTAGTGCCAAATCCATACAGTTGGGCATTGGAAGATACATATGGTAAAGTATGTAATCATAATGTAACAGATGGTGAAAATGTACAATCTCATATTATAAAGATTATATTAGGTATATCATTAACAGGTATTTATGCAGATAGTGATAAAGGTATTAGTGATGCATTCACATTAGTTTTAGATGCAATTAATAATCAGAATCCATTGTTAGATAGTCAAATAGAATTGTTATTAGTTGATATTCAAGAAGATTCGTCAGCATGTTATTCTGCATTAACCAAAGAGATTGTTCCTGAAGTATCTGCTTTATTCACAACTGGTGATGCTGAATGTCGTGAATTATTATCGACACAATTGGTAGAGAATGAAGTGTTGTTATTTGCATTGAATAATGTTGCAGGTGAAACATCTAATTCACATATGATTATGGCAACTCCAGATCCATCCATCTTTAGATATTACATACCTTATTTATTAGCATCACCAGTACATCAATATTCCATTATTGCTGTTAATACTGATACAGGCAAAATATTCTCAGAATATTTCAATGCATTGATTACAAATAACGGTGGTAATGTGTATGTATCAGTTACAGTTCCAATTACAGTTACAGATGTTAGTTCAATTATTGATAATATTATTAATCAAATGTCAACAGGTATTATATTCTTAATTGTTCCAGAATCAATTGTTATATTGTTTGATAAAGCTTTAACAGCTAAAGGTGTTGATCCATTTGCTTATAAAATCTATTCACTAATGGCAGGTGAGGAAATAACAAGTAAAGTAAATAATGCATATATTATATTAAGAACTACATTCTCAGTAATGAGTAATACTAAATTAGATATGTTTAAAGAAGAAATTGAGCCATTATTAGGTGAGAACGTTCCAGTTAGTCAACCAATTCAATTAGCTTATACATTTTTGAATTTCTATTGTGGTGCTGTTAGAAATACAAATTCATTAAATACAGACAAATTATTGAATTATATGTATGAAAATAATTATGAATCAATGATAGGAGATGTTCAATTAGATACTAATAATATGTTCCCTTTCACACTTCGTGGATATTATACAGTTGAAGATCAAATTATTTATGAATCTAATAAACCAATCGATCCAACACCCTGGAAGAGAGAATTGAATGGTGGTTTATATACTTGTGATTTCAGTAATAGTGAGATAGGAGATAAATATTTACAACCATCCTTAAGAATTGGTGTTATTTTCCTTTTGCATGGTACTACAGTTAATCCAAATAAATATGATAATTTGTATATTAATGCTGCTCTGTATGGATTTGATGCAATTAATAATGCCGGTGGATTACATGGTCAATATATTGATCCAGTGTTATTAGTAGTAAAAGGTGGTATTAATGATTTTAAAACACAAGCAGTGAATACATTCTCATTATTAACTACAAAGTATATGGTTGGTGGTGTAACTGATGAAGAATTAGAAGTAGCTATTGAATTGTCTAATAAGTATCAGAAGTATTGGCTTTTCCCTGGTAAAACAGTTGGTTCTACTTGTCCTGAATTTGTTCTATTTAGTTATCCACCTCCAAACTTAGTTGTTGGTGCTGCTTTAAAAGCTACTATGCGTTTTGGTTTATTTAAATTGGCATTAATTAGTGATTTAACAAGTGTTTCTAAAGCTTATACTAATGTAATTAGTTCAATATATGCAAGATTAGCTAAAACAATGATTGTTTATTATTACACAGTGAATAATACAAATATTGATGATATTGTTAGTGATATTAAATTACATTCTAATGATTTAAAAGGTATAGTAACAACAAGTGATGTTAGTAGAAGTGAAAGTGTTGAATTATTACAGAAATTATATGATAATGGTATTGATGGAACAAAGTTCATATATGTGCATACAAATGCTGATGAGAATATTGTAAATACCTCCAATGAAGAAATACTTGAGAATCATTATATTATCACATCATTCTCAGAAAGTTTCAGTAATCCAAACGATATTGCATACAATTCACTAGCTGATGATTTCATAAAGAATATAGAATTGAGAAATGGAAAAAGTAAAAAGATAGATCCAATAATGGAAGGTGTGTATAGTACAGAATTACTATGGAAAGATACAGTAGATAGAGTTTATAACTATGAAATTAAAGATATTAAAGATAATTTATACAGGAGAGAAGTATCTACACCATCAGGAACAATGAAATTGAACGCTAATAATTATGTCGATAGAATTATTTATGTTCTACAATACAAAGCTAAAGAATTTAAGACAGTTTATATGACTGATAGTCCTTCAACCGCAAATCCATATAATCAATACGATCCAACTGAATTAGGTTATATTTGTGACTGGTCTTCAACAGGTAAAGGTGCTAAATATAGAAGAAATGTAAAATGGATAAATATTGTAATTGAAGGAGATAAACATTTAGTTGTTAATTCATTTTTATCTTGGCATTTACTAGGTTCTGCAATTGACAAGATTAATAATGGTGGATCTAATTTAGATTATTATTATGCTTATTATACAACAGTGGTTTATCCAAATACAAATACATCAGATATTGAAATAGAGAAAGGTTTTGAAGCTTATAAACCAGTATTAATTATAGGTTGTATGGAAGTGGAATGTCTTGTATATTTTATTAATTTATATATATATATATATATATATAGACATGGATGTCAGAGAAAATGAATAAAGTAGATGCGTTGTTCTTATATATAGGTCAATCCTATAAATCAGTATGTAACAATAGAGTGTTTTATCTTGGAACAACTCCATACCAGAAATTAACTACCTCATTAAGTTATGCTGAAAAGAGTACTGTATCTTTATTCTATATTTTGTGTAAAAATACTGAAGAGTATATAATATAATATATATATTTATCATTATTTTTAATAAATAGTGCTCAACTTGAAATACAACCATTCTTAGATGAATTAACATATTCAAATATTTGGACACTTATAGGTATTGCTAGATTTGAAGATTCTTCAACCAATAATGATTTTGAATCAACCTTAACCACAATCCTCAGTAAAACAAAGGGAGTTACTTGCATATGTATATATTTTTTATTATTTTATTATTCATGAATAGTACTGAATTTCTTAAAAGGTAATTTAGGAGTTAAATTTAGTAAGTTTTATTATTCATCAGACACAGATAGATCAACTTATATAATGTTATATATGAACTATGATGAAAGTGATTATAGAGAAATGAAAATATCAGCATTAAGTAGTGCTACATTTGTGTCATCCTATTCTAAAGGTTTGACAAGTGGTCAATCAACAGCATTTGAATCTTTCAATTCAAAGAGAATTGGTTATGACTCTGAATTAACAGACAATTTAGAAGCAGTCTACATTGCTATGACAATATATGGATTGGGTCTAACAAAAGCGTCAGCCTTTACAGGAAAAAAATGGCCAGGAAATGATTATTTAAGATTAGCATTAGTTGGAATATCAGCAGAAACACCATCAGGTAATATTGTAGTAGAAAACAATAATTTTGTAAGTAGAGATATGAGAGTGTTTATTATCTCACAATATGGAGATTACAGTCAGATTTATCCATCCAGTACAACTACATTACATATGTCACCTTGGTCAAATACATCAACCGAATGTCTTAATGTAAAAGAAGATACATATCATACAATTCAACCATTAGTAATTACTGTAACATCAGTTCTTGCATTTGCAAACTTGTTGTTATTATGTCTAACATTATTCTTATTAGTAAAACATAGAGATCATAGATTATTCAGAGCATTTACAACAGAACATAACTATCCAATTTTAGTAGCTTTACTGTTGTTTATGGCATTTCCATATTTGTTATTCCCACCTAATGAAGATAATGCAGATTTCCTATGTAAATTCAGAGTTATTTATGCTTCATTCTCAATGATATTGTTGTTAGCTTCAATGTCACATAAAACATTTAAGATTATGACACATGCAAAGAAAGGAAGAGTTCGAAAATTACCAATTCCTTTGTTAGAAACTGGTTTGATCTTTTTAGGTGATATTGTCATTGATATGATTTATGTAACAATATGGTTGGTAGTATCACCTCCTGAATATGAAGTCGTGTTATATGAAGAAGGATCTACTTATTTCATTAATCAATGGGTTAAAAGATGTAGTACAAATAATTGGGGAATTGTCAATATTGGTTTAATAGATTTTTGTTGGTTAATTACATTCTTTGTATCTTATTATTACAGAACAGCTGGAAATCGTTATGGTGATACATTGAGTCAAGCATTAGCAAATGGTGTAATTACATTTATAGGTGTTGCTGTTGCTATTTGTGGACAATATGTTACTAATGATCCAACATTGAATGATGGTTTAGTAATGATTGGTACTGAAGTTGCTGTTTTACTAACATTCTGTACATTACTTGGACCTAAAGTGTGGAAGATAGTAACAAAAGAAGGAATATTAAGTACAACTTCATCAGATTCTAGTTATGGATCAACCACCAAGACACATAAGAGTAGAACACATCATACTCATACTCACAGAACCCATACAAGAAACACAAAGAGTCATAATACGAAAGCAAATAACACAAAGACAAATCCAGCAAAGAATGATGTTGCTTCACCTGCTACTACTTCAACCAATCCTGTGAAAGTTGCACCAGCTCCTGATCCAGTTGCTGCTACAGCAAAACCTAACACTACTACACTAGCTACCAAACCAACACCTTCTACACAACCTACTCCTGTTAAAGATGCTGTAGCTCCAACTAGTAATCCTGCTACTACAACTCCTGTTGAACCTGTTACAACTACACCTGTAGAGCCTGTTGCTCCTGCTCCTGCTCCTGCTCCTGCTCCTGCTCCTGCTCCTGCTCCTGAAACTACTCCTGAAACTACTCCTGAAACTGCTCCAACTGTAGATGCAACTGCTGTTGAACCAGTTACTGTTACTCCAATTGAACCTGTTGATACAACAACTGTAAATGTTGCAGATTCAACTACCCCTGCTGCTACTGCTCCTCCAGCTGAAACAGCACCTCCAACAACTGTTACTGTAGAACCTCCTGCGCCTGATCCATCTGCTGCTCCTGTTGTTACAGATGCTGTAGTTCCAATCAATGATTCTTAGATATTTAGAGAAAGGAATTCATTATTATTTTTTATTATATAAGTAATATTGTTATTGCTATTTTGTTAATAAGAATACAACAAATCTAATATATCAGTAAAAAAATAGAAATTGGTGTTTAATTATCTTCTTTTCTACTTACTTTGAGAAATCTACTTATCTCATTCAATATTTGATTAAATCCATCAGCAACAGGTGGATAGAAGTAAATACTACATAATTTCAAAAAATACTTCGATCTTAACTCTCTATTCCAATGTATGTTTGGCTCATATAATATATCAAAATAAGCATTATCCAAAAGTGAATAAGGAGAGAAATGAGCCTATAAAAATGAAGATTAATTATATAAATATATACAGATCCACCTGACAAATCTAATGAATCAAACACAGTTCCATAAAAATAATCAATCATTTTGATATCATCATTAATTTCGATTAATAACGATATATATTCATAATATTTACCTTTCAATTCAAACTTATATTTGTGTTTTTGTGCATCAAGTTCTAATATTAATATAAACCTCTCCAAGAATGATGCTTTTTGACTCTATTAATATATTAATAACATAAATATACATCAATCAAATTGCATGGCCATCTTATTACCAATTCTATCATTTTACACTTATCTAAAACAGTAGAGAAATTGATTTGTGAAGAATTGTGATATTCAAATGATAAATCTGATAATACACAATCACAATCACGATTATTCTCACCAATTTCATTATATAGTTGGATTATATCTGATAAATAGGTAAAATCATAGTTGGATAATTTCATAGCTAATAGATTACAGTAAAAGATTGTAAACTATATTAAGAAATAAATTATATATATACACATTTTTGAAGTAATTCAATTTGATTGTTTGATTTTAATTCTTTACAGAATATGATTAACTCTTTTAAAAATGATTCAGACAACTACATTATAATAATAATAAATAATAAATACATTAATAGGTAAAGAATCTGATATTAATTTTCTATCATCTTTCTCTAACAATAAATGAATCTTTCTAATCGTTAAATATGAATCATATTCTAAGAATTTCAATAAATAACTCATTAAATCACTATTCTTCTTTATTTCTATTGAATCTGGATTAATATTAAACAATGAATCTTCTTCTTGTTGTTGTTGTGATTTTGAATTTATACGTGATAAGAATTGATAGAATCTATTCAATAGATAATAATAATATTATATTAATAATCAATACTCTGATGTTTCATGAACAACTAAGTAAGGCCAAACGGGATATAAGTTATCATTAGAACCTTCACATTCAACTTTTAACTAAACAATTAAATTATAGACAATATATTCAAATACAGTTAATTTTTTAACATTATTAATAGAAATACGATGACTTTCATTTGGTCTAATTGGCTGAATGGTTTTATTACTTTTATATGCAACTTCATCATCCAATAACACACTGAATGTAATACCATTCCTTATTTCATCATTATTACTAGCAGTATTAGTATTAGATGTAGTTAATTCAATTAAATCATACTATATAATACAATAATAATAAATATATATATAAATACAATAAAATCAAAATATGCATATTTTCCTTCTAAATCATATGTTATACTACAATAACTATCAGAATCTGGTCTCATTGATATTCCTCTAATAGATGGGAGATAAGGAATATGGACTTTCTTAATAATCTAATATAAACATAATAATAATAATAATAATATATATATATATATACTTCATCACCATCTTTAATATCATAACCTAAATTTGATTTAATACCAAAATTCTTTTCTTCAATAATATTCTCTTTGTTACAAATTGGTAAATTATATAAGAAGTCTATACTAACAGCACTTGGACCTTCACAATAACATAATTCTACTGTTCTATCACTTGAAGCAGTTAAAATACATGGATATAATGTTTTACCTTCTAATTGGTTGAACAATATTATGGGTTGACGATTTCCAGTGTTTAATGTTAAAGTTCCTTCATTCATATCTAATATGAAATTAATAACGGCATTCTTTTCAATTTTGATTTTGGATGTTTGACTTTTCCCATTATTGTACAAATTGCCATTTGAACATTTAATCATCCACATATCATTCGTTTCAGTATAATCATTATTATTAATAGGAAATTGGCATACACCTAATAACAAATCATTTACACTTTCTTTTACTATTTTAAATCCCCATTTCGTTATTCCATAATTAAAACCACGATTCAATATTGCATAACTATAAGTATCAACTGTTGATAATACTTCAGTGTTGTTATTGCTACAAACCATATCTATACTACTGTATAATGGATTAAAGGCAAATGTATTTGATTTCATTGAACGTAGTGATAATTCTTGTAATGAAGATATATCATCATTTGATTTAATTTCATTATAATATTCTATTAATAATTGTTTATAAGTGTTTGGCTCGTTTGTGATTGGCTTGTCTGGGTTTGTGTGTAATAGTTTGATTAGTTGAAGTATGGAAGATAATTCATGTGATTTGAATGATAAATCGAATAAAGATCGTAGAATATCATCACTCAATTCATTCTAAATATAAAATTATAATAATAGAAATATATACATAAGTATTATATCCTTTGATTAACCATCCAGCTAAATCTGATGTAATCTTTTGATTCGATACACTATATTCACTCTTTTCATATATCTTCAAATTAGAAATTGAAGAATTTTCTTGGAAATTTCTGAAATATATTCTTATATTATCTGTTGATACAATTCTATTAAACACGGTGAAATCAGTATTGGATTTACTAGAACTTGATAATATTCCATCATACACTACTACCCACTCTTTATCACTATATTCAGACTTCGTTCTCTCTTTCTTTTCTTCATTCACTTTTTCTTCTTTCTTTTCTTCGTTTATTTTTTCTTCTTCTTTTTCTTCACTCACTTTCATTTCTTCTTTTTTCTCTTCTTTTTCTTCAACATTTACTTTATCAACTAATGCTTTAATAATCACACTAAATTTCACATTATTTGTTTGACATTGTATAGCATATGGTCTAACAAGTTGTTCAAAGGAAATACCCCAAAATATGTCCTTTTTCTCATTATTATTGTTATTATCATCTTTAGATATAGAGATTATTCTAGGAGACCATCCATTTACATCATTTAAGATTGCTCTATTTGGATTGTTTAATTGATCTTTACTACTACTGGCATATACTCGTGAGGATGATAAATATAACTTTCTAAGTGGTTCTAATGAGGATATTTGCCAATTCTGAATTGATGGATCGGAATTTGGGATTTTTCATTTGTTCAATAAATACTATTTACAATATGTATACATAATATGAAATATAAATATTCATACTTTTATAAAATTCTGGATTAGATTCATTCTTAATCATGTTAAACAATCCTAATGATAATTCATCGCACACTTTCTCTTGAATATAGAATGTATTGAACTTGTGCTTGTCTACTGAGGATTGATAGGTTGAATTACTTAATTCTATACCACGAAATGCAATATAACTATAAAAATATAATGATAATAGATAATATACTTTATATCTACATTAGCACCTGATGTCTTTGGTTGTCTTCTAATTACCTTAATTAATACATATTTTCCAGTAATATGAGAACAAGGGATTGGATAGTGAAATAATTGGTCATTTGTATTATGGAAAAATAACACTGGTTTTAATGGATCTCTTCTTTGATTTATCAAGTGAGATGGATTGTCTTTATAATGCAATATAAAATTACGAATATTTGGAAAACACTTTCTGCATGTTTTACATATGTTCAGGATTGACATTTTCTTGTTGATTATCATAATTCAATGAACTAAGTGGTGTCTGCTTTAATTCTTCAAGATTCTTTCCTCTAAATAGTAAATTTACTGTTTTTTCATTGGTATAATTGTATAGTAAAGCATCTTTTTCTTTTAAATAGTTGGCATTTGTTTCATCTAATTGTACAAACTTATCTATGTACTTTTCTAATGTATAATCATCATAACATGCGAAACAAGAGGGATCTGGATAATCATCAGTTACAAAAACCATTCCATCAGCAATTGGTGCTGTAAAACGAGAAGGATCAGGTGATCTTACAATTACCTATGCAAAAGCAGAATATAACATTTCTCTTAGATATAAATACTTCTGTAAGTAAAAATGGATTACTTGTTGTTAATTGGAATAGAATGGTGAAATTTCCTGCTTTTTTAGAACACTAAAAATAAAATTGATAATATTACATATGATTCATTGTTATCTTTGAGTAGGTTAGTAACTTTGTAATCTGCACCATCTTCTTCACCGTCACAAAATGGAATATCCATTGAAAGGTAGGTGATTTCATCTATGCAATAAAATTAAATAAAATTACTGTTAGAAGCCATTAACAGAATATTTTACTTTAATACAGTTAATACAACCTAATACACTTCTCAACGTATTCAGATGTTTTTTTCTTTTATATTTGCTCTATTAATAAGTTATACAGCTCTTTGTCAAGATTATGTATTTCCCAAGTATCCAGCAATGCAAAGTAAGAAATTTTAGATTATAATTTTTAGTTAATTGGTCATTTAACCTAGGTCATGATGGATGGATCAATTTACCTTATGATAAATCTGGAATTGCTTTATCTTATAAGATTGGATTTTTAAGAGGAGATATATTAAACTTAACTCCATATTTCGAATCACCGCCATTTGAAATGATCGAGCCATATCCAGCATCTATTGCAATTCGTATGAGTTATTCTGTTGGAGCAAATGTAACACAAGGTCAATTAGATATTCAAATTGATCCTAATGATGTTAACAAAACACTAAGTTATCAATTTCCAATAAATCCTGATGGAGATTTCCATCTATATACAATACCGTTAGAATATAGTGGTCCATTTTATAAGTTGAGGTTTTATCCTGCCATTAAAACAAATGATAAGTATAATGATTTATTTATTTATTGTATTGAAATAGTGATGGCCCATCTCCCAATCAAATGATATATATTGATTTTGTTACAGTATATAGAAATCCAGTAATAGAGCATGTAGAAGGATGTTCAAATAATAGAACAATAGTAATAAGTGACAATAACACGTTTGATGATGGATTTGATGATCAAAAAATAGCAGGAAATTACACACGAACTTACAATTGTTTAAGAACAGGTGGAGAAGTAATAACCATAAAAGGTAAATATTTGGGTAATGAAAATAGTCGAGTTTTGCTTGGTGATTATGAATGTAAGAATGTAGTGACATTAGTGGCTGATGAAATAATACAATGTACTGTTCCACCAGGTATTGGTGAGAATTTAACAGTGAAAGTATTAAATGGCGAAGATTATGATGTGATTGGAAATATAACAAAAGGATTTTCATATCAACATGAGATTCTAAATTTAACTAAACCTTTGATATTTAATATTAATTCAAGAGCTGTTGATGTGAAATGGGAATATGGATCATATTATGAAAATGTATATATATAATATATTATTATGTTTTATTATAGTTGGCTACAACTGGATATAAGATTCATTATGAAGAAATGGAAAAAACAGATGAATGTTTTGAATTAACAAAATACTTCTATCAACCTGTTCCTGATACTGAAAAAGAAAATTGTAAAAGATTAAAAGGAGGAGATATTAGTGATATTATAGTAACAAATGTAACACAAACAACAATCACTAATTTAAAAGAAGATACAATTTATTATTTATCGATATATTCAATATCTGAAGATCAAACGTTTAGTAATATCACATTCTTTGGTGATTTATATAATCATAGAAAATTAGGAGATTCTCCAGTATTTGGATATGAATCAAATCCAATATACTTTAAGACATTGTTATGGGATATAAACTATAATAATTTCACAGCAAATAATACAATGAATTATGGAAGTTTAGATGAAAGAAATATCAAAGGAATATTGGAAGATATAGGTGGAAGTGGTAATTATGGTTTAATCTTGATTGGTGATAGTCAAATAGAGAATTGTAATGATTCAAGCACTTGTTGTGATGATTATGATGAAAGTACAAAAACATGTAAATATATGTGTGGTAAGAATGGATTAGTTGGAAGAAAATCATACGATTTAACCAGTTCATATGATAATCAATATGGAGACAATGAAACTTTATATAATTTCTTACATTATAATGGTTTATTAGTTGGTAATTCTGAAATATTTCCTCAAGAACCAATGAGACAATGTGGTACAACATTGAGACTTACGACAAATACTTCGTTTCAAAATGGAATTGTTTATTATAACCAAAAAGTTCATATTCGTGAAGGTTTTGAAACAGATTTTACATTCAAAATACATAGTAATTCTAATAATTGTAGAGCTCAGAATGGAATAAATACATTTTGTAGAAATCAACCAGGTGATGGATTTACATTTATTATTCAAAATAGTGATAATAAATTCGTTAAAAGTGGTAAAAGATATAACAATTTGGGCTATGAAGGTATTAATAACTCAATAGTCATTGAATTTGATACAAATTATAACGATGAAGATTTAGATCCATATGAAAATCATATATCTGTTCATACAAATGGTATTTATGCTAATACAGCTAATCATACAGCTTCAGTTGGTTTTACAACGAAGATTCCAGAATTAACACAAAATATACATCATGTGTTTATTAAATACAAATCACAAGTATCAAAATTTGATGAGGATATAATTTATAATGATAATTTTATGTCTAATTCGAAGATAATGGAGTTTTTAGAAGGTGGAGATTATGAGAATGGTGGAAATCCTACTTTTTATGATGGAATGGGATTATTAACAATGTATTATATTAATTTTTATTATTTTGTAGTGCTATTGATAATGAACTTGATCCTGTGCTTATTATACCAATTAATATAGAAAGAACAATTAATTTAGATAATGGAAAAGCATATGTTGGTTTTACTGCCTCAACTAGTCCCAAGTTTTATGAAGTATTTCTTTATTTGTTTATATATATTTATTTATTTAGACACATGATATTCTTGATTGGCATTTTAGATCTACTCGTTACAGCCTTCCTTATTATGAAAATTAATAAATCTATCCATATTAATTAATTTATTTTGAATTATATATATTTAAATATATTGTATTGCTTATAAAAAAGAAAAGAAAAGAATTAGGAAACGATCAAAATTTTAAGAACAATATGAATTTTGAAGAAAATAAAAGCAAATGTATGGAATTGATGAGTAAAAGAGATAACATAGAGCAGAGAATCACATTTTTAACATCTTTTCTAACATCACCGGGTATATCAACTAAATCTGATATTTAGGACCAAACGGTGAACCTCCTCCAGGAATTAAAGAAAGTTTGGTTGATAAAGAAGGGTATCCAAGAGCAGATCTTGATTTATATGATGTATTCTATTTTTCTATTAATATTTCAGATAAGAGAAAAAAGACATGAACTAAATTGCTTGCAACATGACTACTTGGAGATAATGAAACAAATAGAAATATTATTACAAAAAGTATCTCATTCTGTGTTTAAATAAATATAGATTTATCCTACATCATCAGATAATAAAGAAAGCAATATACCAAATGCACCATCCATTGATAAATTGTCTATTTCAAAAAGCAACATGGAAGAGGATCTTCAACCTTTTGCTAAAATTGATGAAGTGATGGAAAAATCACCAGCAGAAAAATGTGGGTTGAAAATAGGTGATAAATTATTAAAATTTGGATCAGTGACATACAAAAATCATAGAAATCTACAGGCAGTAGCTGATGTTGTGATGAATAATTTGAATAATAAAGTAAATGTGATTGTAAAAAGGGAAGGAATGACTGAAAATATGCTTTTAGACTTAATTCCACAAATCTGGGATGGAAAAGGTTATTTGGGGTATATTCTTACGAATTTCATATATTTTTAATAGCTGTCACTTGGTTCCTGCTTAGAAGATGCATTTTCGTTAATTATTTATTATTATTATACTGTTTTGAATGAGTAAAAAATAACCAACAGAAAATTTGAACATGGTGTATAAAAACAACGAAAATTTCATTCCAAAAATGACAAACATTTTGAAACGACACTCATTTTAATATTTCTTTTATTTATGAATAGTTTGTTATCTTTGCCAATAGACTCAGAAAATATGTATGATTTTCTATTAATATTGAAAATTAGAAATAATAACGATGTTTTTATACCAGATCTTCCTAGTAAAAGGCCAGCTAGATCTCTACAGTATATATTTAAAATGTAATATTTATTATAGCAATAATGATAATGAAAATGATTATTCTATACTAACGAAAGCAAGTATTTCAGTTTTTCTTACTCTATTCTAGCTACAAGGGGAAGCAGTTGTTCTGTAACAACATTAAATGAAATGTATAATATAAAAGAAGAAGAGAATTCTTACAGTGGAACTGGAAGAGTTTTGAAGAAATCAAGGTCTCAGCCATTATTAGCTCCATTAGTCAATAGTCCAAGACCAGAACCAACTATTTCAGCAGAAGATAAAAAGAAACAAAAGTATAATAGTGTTTAATTTATAATTATTAAATAGATTGGTAAGGAATAGGGCTGCAGCTAGACTCAGAAGAATAAAACAGAAGACATTAACAGAGAGTTTGGAGAGGGAAATAAAAAAGATAGAAGAAACAATACAGATATTGAATTTAGCAGTATTTTTATTAATTTAGATATATAATGTATTTAGAATATAAAAGAAACAGATTTAGCATTTTCACTAAAAGAGATAAATACAATGAATTATCCAAATATAGCTACTCATTCATTAAGAACTGAAGAAATCAAATTTAATTTAAAAGAATTGAACAATGAAATAATATCGTTAAAATCGAATATAAATGATATGGTTTTATTGCCTATATCACAAACTCAAACGGAATATCTCACCAATCCTTTATTTTTAGATTTGTGTAATGTATTGAAATTAACACCACAACAAGTGAATGAATTACAAGTATATTTATTATTATTAACATAATATATGTATATAGAGTATATTACCTTTATGTATGTCATATCAAAGAGATTTTTCACATTTGAAGAGTATAGTGGATAATATAAACACTTCATTAGCTGATAGTGAGATACTATCGTTAATTGAAGATCTGAATGAATCATTTAGAAGCACTCTAAGTGATGATCAAGTTACAAAGTATTTTAATTTCCTTAATCGTAATGAGAGTATGATTAGATCTTTATTGATCAATCCACCAATCTCTATTCGTCCTAATTTTGTTTTTACATAACTAATTATTTAATTTTCTTGAATGTTAGTTGGTATTTTGTAATAATAACAGTAAAAAATCAATAATAATATAACACATAAATTAATTTTCATTTTCTTCTTCGCTATCTTCCTCTTCTTCCTCTTCTTCTTCATCATCTGATTCTAGTGCCTGCTTTTCTCTAATATAATCTATAATTGCTTTTTGTGTTTGTCTTTCAAGCTTCTTTAGTTTACTTTCAATATCCCTCTTTAAATCTGCATCTGGCTTCAGTGGAACTATATTCAATTTCCTGTGCTATATATAATAATAATAAATCATTAATACTTTTGGAATATCTATAACTGGTTCATCTACTTTCACTTCAGCTGGTTCTATTTCAAATTTCTTTAAATCACTATCGGCTGGCTTATAATTTCGGAATACAATCTTTCTAATAGAATATTAGAATAATAAATACTTTTTAGGAGGAGCATTTTGTTGGGGTGATGTGGAATGTAATCTTTTCATTGATTCACTTTCATTGTTAGACATTATTTGCAATAATACTATATTAACTGGATTATAAAGGACAGATAATGAGATAAATCAAAAATGAATATTATTTTCAAAATAGAATTTTTATTTAAATAGACTTTTTATATACTTTTTATAAAAATATATTTTATCAGTTAGTATGTCATCTGAAGATGTATTAAGTATAGATATATAATCTTTATTTGTTTTTATTGTTATAGAAAAGGAAAATGAGCAATCAAAATCGTCAAATGCAATAATCTTGCAGGAAGCGTTGAATAAAGTAGAAAAACCATTAGTATAGTTATGTTTTTATTTAATATTAGGTTTCACATAGTAAGAAATCATCAAAAGCATTACACATTTTTTCAACTTTACTAAAAACACATTTAAAAGAAACTACATCATCTCAATTCTTTAAAATTATTAAAATTATTATTGATGATAAAGAAATATTGGAAAATGATGATTATTTGAACGAGATTAAGCAAATGTATGAAGAATTTGATAAAAACAAAGAATTATTTAAACCAAATGATCGAGAATATATAGAACAGTCAAAATATTTATCTTTATGTTTTGAAAAATTATATACTGACGATTCATTTGAATTTAGTCCAGAAATAAAGAAATATATAACATTACTATCAAATATTAAAAGAAGAAAATCCAATTCAGTATTTAAAAGAAAGAACAATTCAAAGAATACTGAATTTCTTTATTAAGAAAATACGAACAATGTGGTTAAGAGATTGGTTAGATGTTTGTCTAAAGAAGTGTTATGAAAATGAAAAGTATTTGACAAAGTATATTGTATTCTAATAATTATTTAATAGAGAAACAAATGAAATGTGTTTAGAATTAAATAATGAACTTACCACTTTAAAAACAGCTGATAGAGCAATGAAAAGAGCTGATAATGGAGATAGTAATAAAGATAATAGGAAGAAAGTAAAAATGATGTTTTGATAATTTTATAATTTAGTTAATTCTTTCTGTTTGTTTTATATATTGAAAAATAAAAAATGAAATTGAAAAAAATTGGTTAAACAATTGATAATGATCTATTTATATTCTATAAACACTTTTTTAAACACATTCTCATAAAATCGATGATAATAATCATTTGGATTTAATGAAGATATATCATAATGATTATAGAAAAGAAATAAATTCTTAAATTGAGATTCAAATGCCTTTTTAACTGTCCATTTTTGAAACACATCAATAATACCATATACATACAATTTACCATCAACATCAAGACAAACATTCTTTTTTAAATCTTCAGGAATATCAGCCATTGTCAAGGGATTCTTTGGTATACATAATAACAAACTATAATCCATTATATTATGGTTAAACAGGAATTTTATATCTGATAATATTATTTTCTTAATTTCATTATACACTTCTCTTGTTACTATTACAGCACCAGTATAATCATTATCTTTTAATCCTTCTGTTAATTCAATACCTTTAGGAGATAATTCTTCATTCTTTATTAACAATTCCTGATTTAAAGCATTATCTTCTAAATCTATAAATACACTTGGTCTTGATTCAGTTCTACCACGATTTACTGCTGATCCCTATTATAAACATATATATATAAATATATATATATATATATAATTTAAATAAATACTTTTAAATCAAATCTAATAAAATCGTCTTTATTTGGTGTAAGATTCTTCATTACTATTAAATATATTTTCACTCTTGACCAAGGTAATATTCCTTTTAATGATAATGAATAACATCCATAAAATTCAGGTAAAAGTGTATTTTTATTATTATTATAGATATATTCCAAATAATCAGGTAAAATACCTCTAATTGCATCATATTCTCCCCGACTTACTGTTTTGATAATATATCTGCCATTGTCAGTTGAAAAGAATATTGCACCACTTCGTCTTGCAGTGACATTGATTAAATTTACATTTACATTCTAAATAATAATAATAATAATATATGTATATATATACACTTAGTGATTCATAATAAATATCATTCTCATTCAGTCTAGTTCTAACATATTGAAATGCTTCTATGAAATGTTCAGTTACAACCACAGTATCACTAAAATACATTACATCTGAATTAATAACATGATTTTTATATATATGATGTTGAGGTGGAACAGGACTGATTGGTTTAGAATGAATAGAACTGAAATAAGTATTATGACATTTCTATTATATATAGAGTAATATATATAAGCTAAATATACTTGCATGCCTTCTAATAATATAGAAATCAATTGCCTTTGTATTTCAGCAATGATGTTTATATCATTAGCAGGTAATTGTGGAAATGTTCCATCATTCTTACTAGAATTATGATCATCATCAAAATTAACATAACTCTATAAATACAAATATATAAATAAGCAAATTAAATATACTTTTCTTCTATAATACCATAATGTCACTAGTGGTTTAATTCCATAAGTTAAATTAAATAAATAAAAGAAAGGATTATTATATTGATCTAAATTCAATATTTCTGAAAATATTATCAACATTATCACTTCTAATACAGTTATAAACCATAAAATTGCACTAACTAAGAAATATCTACCAGTATGAAATGATAAATGATTGTAGATATTTTGCATATTCTATTTATTTATTATTTTGATAAATATATGTATGATTATAATCATACACTTGTTTTATTATATTCTTTTATATACTTAAAATATCTTGTTACAGATAATGTGCAATATAGACAGAATGAAAATACAAGGAAAAATGGAGTTAGTATATAAATCAATCCTCCTCTATATAATTAAGAATAATTATAGAGTATTATACACAGAATGAACAGATTGTGAATTTGGCAAACCAATCCAACAGTATTTTGTATTTGACTCTCTGATTCCTTCTGTAAATACAATACTAATAATAAAATCGATAAAAAAGAAAAATCCATTAACTCTATTGAAAATTATTAATAATAAATAAATATATGTTTAATACTTAAATGCTGAACTTCCAAAACTAGTAAAAGGATTACGAATTGTAATGAAATTAAAAAACATGAATGTGAAATATCCAGTAACAGAAAACAACAGAGAAAAATGAGATACAAATGCCAAAAATGATCCTAAATGTTAAATTGAATATTATACCAAAACCTCCAGAACAACTACTTTCACTTGCTTCGTATATAATTGATACAATTGCAGACAAACCATAAATAAGATCAGCAACACTAAACAAATAGAAAATACATATAATACCATATGCTGCTTATAAATTTATTTGTCTGAATATCTAAATTAGCTTTACTCACTCTGTTAATCCCAATACACAGGAAAACCAAAATATAGAAAGATCTAAGTAAATTTAGTAATAACTCTGTATTTAATACAACGACAAAGCAAATAATACATAATACACAAGAGACATAATTCAATAAAAAATTAGAAAGTGTTTCATGCGAAAATTTTGGAACACCTAAGTGTTTAAAAAATGTCAATTTAACCTTATTTCATTATTCTACATATGTGTTTCAACAAATTAACCTACAATTATACACACTATAAAAACAAAACGATAGTTTAATGACAACAATCACAATCAAAAGGACATAATGGAGTGTTACCACCTCTCCCAATTCCAAGTTGTGATGCTGAGTATATAGGCAAGCCAGAGTCACTGTCAAATCTTATTGGTTTTACTAAATAATAAAGATACAAAATAATACCATCATCATCATCATCGTTAGGAAAATTGTTATTATTTTGCTCATTAATCTTATTTTGCTTTTTTATTTTATTCTTTTTCTCTTCTTTCTCTTTCTTTTCTAAATCTTTATGTTTCTTCTCTTCTTTTGATTTATTAAATAAATCATTCACAAAATTAAACAATTTATTCTTTTCCTCTTTATTTAGTTTCTTTTCTAAACATGATACTTTATAATTGACTTACTCTGTTTTACATCAGCATAATTGCTTTTATTATGTTTTGATTTTATCTTTTCTCTGCTTTCATTTACTTCATTCTTCTCAGGCTTTGATTTTTTGCCCATTTAAATTATTAAGCTTGATTTTGGCTTGATAAAAGTAAAGTAAATACAATGAATGATCATTTTTACAAACAGATAAACATAAAACAAAATAAGTACATACACATAATTACTTTACAAAAATAGTAAACCATAAATTATATAAAATGTAGATAAAACAACTACTGCAATTGTCACGATTGTTACAACATCAGCATACTCTGACTCACCATTTGGAACTGACAGAAACTCTATCTTTTGATTATTTTCATTGTTGTTATATAATCTCCTTGATTGTCTTATACTTTTCTCTAACTGAGAATAATCACTTGGGAATTCATCAACTTCATATACAGGAGGATATGTAAATGTATAAGTACTGTATTTACTACCATATTTAGCTTGAGAATATCTTAAATGAATTGGAATGGTTATAACTTCTTCTTCCTTTTTGATTTCCACAAAATAATAAACCAAATGCTGAGTAGAATAGGTTATAGGTAATTCAACATCTATATATCTACTAGGTGTATATATTTTACAGTTTTTATTGAAAATACAAAGATTCTTTACTTCATCTATATCAATATATAATCCTTCAGGAAGTATTATAGGAATTAAATAAAGTGTTATTTTATTTATTTTAGATGTGATGTTTAAATTGTATTGTAAATGAAAACCTTCACCACTAATATAGTTAGTATAGGATATACTTTTACTATCAACTATATTAATCTGAGATTTGTTGTATTCTTGTTTATAAACTCCATCTGAATTTGCTTTATATAAAACTACATCTGATATTGGTGGAATAACAAATGATGATGTATTAATTGGTAAATGATATATACAAAATGAAGAATTTGTGTCAATTGATCTATAATAAGCAGGTTTCATTTCCATTTTATTAATTTGTATTAGATCTAGAAATGGTTTCATTTCATCATTCATGTTTGAACAATTAGAACGATAATTATAGTAAATGACAAAACTTAATCCTAAAGAATGGTGTAATATTGGTAATTTGAACATTGATATACCTACTTTATCATAAATTACAAACAGTTCCATCTAAATATAAATGAATTAATAAAACATACTGATTTGCTTAAATATAAAGAATCATGAATTTTAATTTCAGTTTCGTTAATAACACTAGCGTCACTAGTAAATACTATTGATAAAAAAATGAATAAAAAGAAGAACATTTTTCAAACCTAAAAATAAGTTTGACTTTTTTTCATATTTCTCGCTAATTAGAGTATGAAAGTATTGATCACTGTAAAGGTATATATTTTATTAGCTGAACCAGTTACTGGACGTCTATTTAATCCTTTCAATCAATATATATTATATATTTTTTATTTATAGTTATTCACCACTACCACCATCTTCATCTGATACCTTAACCTACGAAGAAAAAAAACTTCGTAATGAAAGTTTAGTAGGTAAAAGGATCAGAGATGGTAGAAAAAGCCAAGGCAGAAAGAGAATAATTTAATTTAAAAGTAGCTAGTGACATGGAACTAGCTGTAGATATGTAGAGACATTACAAAATTAACATGTTTGGGCTAGTCCTATTTAATTTTTGTTAATGTTTCGTTTATTTGTGGTGATTCTAAACTATTATCTCAAAATTAAAAATGTAATTTACATATAAAATAGTCCAAAAAAGTCAAAAAGTCATAATCAAGCTCAAATTTTATCATTACATAATTCATTTTCTTTAACTATCAATAGTAAAGAGAGGGAGTTCATAAAAGCCTTTTGATTAAGAGAGAGCTAATTACCTCATCTTGTACTGTATAGAAGTTATTTGAGAATTTTGGATGAAAGTCTGATGTAGTTAAGAACAATGATCTTCTATTGCTTAAAACATTACTACTATCTTTAGGTTGCATTATGTATTATTAGATTGTAAGAAAAGTAAATGATAAAAATTTAGTAATAAATAGAATAGTTGTAGAGAAAGAATCATTGAGTATATACAAATATAGATATATAAACAAAAAAAGGATAAAAGTAAAAAAAAATCAACTGTATATATTCATTCATCTCTATAAATGTAATGAACAATATTATTTTTTCATAACTAATTTCAATAAATATATGAAACTGTAATATTTATTATATAACACTTTTTTGAGAAATACTTATTGAGGATGACAATATATAATGCAAATTGAGGACATTTGGTATATTCCTTGGACTTTATGATTATAATCTATGATTAGGAGGTTAGATGATATGCTCTGACGATTTGCTGTATTAACGACTTATTTGGAAGGTAATATTATGACTTGAATAGCTATTGAATCAAAAATCACTTCTCAGAAGAATTAGTTTGTCATGACAATGATAGAATCCACTAATATAATCAGTCTCATGTCTTCTTGTTGTATAGTGGATGTATATTAGTATATTATATATTTGATGGAATAGTTAATGGGTGAGGAAGTAATAAAAATAACCAATTGTGTTGATAATGGTTTGTTAATGTTTAATAAAGTCGAATATATGAGTAGTAGTTTTGATTAACCAAACTTCATTATTGTCAACACACATGAGAAAAATATTGGTATTTATATTGGGTAATTTATATATATTTAGTTCTTTAATTATCTAATTATTACAATCCTGATATATTTATGTAATAAATACATTGTTTCTTAATCTTTTTAAAATTTTAGATGTAGATGGAATGAAATATGAAAGTAGAAATATAAATTTGAATAGCACAATGTATATTTCATATGAATCAATGACATACATTTAATAGTATGTCATGATATATTAGAAAAAAATATACATGATAGATTAAACTTCAATCTTTCAATGATTTTGTTCTTTCCTATCTATTTCATTATTATACAAACTAATTATCATCAATAAAATATTATAAAATATATTTAGATGATTCTATCTTCATTAATTAAAGAAGAGGTAGATCTAGCTCTCTTTCTAAACATTCCTGATTTTAATAAGTAGAATATCACCGTCAATATTACCATTATTCCAACAAATACACAACTAATTGCAATTCCAATCACTGCACCACTGTTTATCTTACAATCACTATCATCTATTTCACTCCATATTCCTTTATTCTCATTATTCAATTTACACTTTCTTGTTTTCATTCCACCTTTCAATCCTCCACATTTTATTGAGATTTCTCTTCCTCTTTTATCAGCTGATGATTTAGGAAAGCCAGAATCTGATTCACAATAGATTACTTTTAATTCTATCTCTATATCTACAAATTCTATATTGGATGATGGAGGATTTTTTATTACAAATGTATAATTTCTTTTATCTACATATACTGAAGGTAATCCATATATCTCACCTGTTTTGGAATCTAATATAATTCCTTTTGGTAAATCTGGACTTACTGTTATTTCTATATTTGTTCCTGATGCTATAAACAAATAAGATGATGTTATTATATCTCCAAATGTATATTTCATGCTTGACATTTTTGTAGATGGAATTATTATTGGATAATTTGGCATTGAGCAAAATAACATAAATGAAAATGACACTTGTTTTCCATTACCACTAATTGTTACTGTTAAATTCATTGGTTCAAATTCTTCAGTAATATAACCACTTATTATTCCACTTGAACTATTCAGTTTCAATGTTGTTGAAGAAGGTAAATTAGGATATATTCTATATAACAAATTATTGCCTGTTATTATTCCTAATGTGATATTATCATATTCTTTACCTCCTTCTATTGCCAAATTATCAATATGTGTAAATATTATGGGTTGTATTGAATGTTGATAATGAAATGTAATTGGTTTTGATAAATTATCACCATTATAACACATAAAAATATAATCAATATCACCTGGTTGTTGCAGATTCATTATTCCACTTATTATACCAGTGTATTCATTTATTTTTAATCCGGTAGGTAATTTTGGATCAGTTGAATATTCAATTGATCTTCCACTACACTCATATGGTTTCAAAGAAGTATAATTCTCTCCAAATGTTAAATTTACTTCTTTTTCATATTTTATTATCTTGAGATGCATTGGCTTTACAAATGCTATTTCAAGCGGAAATTTTATTTCATATTTATTTCTGGCTGTAAATAAACAAAACATTCTAATTTCTCTTAAACATATTCCACTTATTAAACCAGTTGTTTTATTCATTTCTATCCCATTTGGTAATCCATCAACTTCATAAGTAATATTTCTTCCAGATACGTTGAATATACAGTAATCATTATAATAAGTACCTACTTCCAATTCTATTATAGTTTTATAAGATAATATTTTTGGTTTTTCTGGTGGCAATATAGTAATATTTATGTAGAATGAAATATTAGGAGCAAAAAAATTGCGATAGACTGAAATTTCAATTTCTTGTTTTTCTAATTCTTTTTGTGGTTGACCAGATATTAATCCAGTATTTTCATCCAATGTCAATCCTTCAATTTTTGGATGTATATCATAGGTAGTATCCTTACCTGATACTGTAAATAAACTGACATTATAATAATAATTACCAGCTATGAAGGTATATTCACTTTCTTTATATATTAAGGTAGGTAGTTCTTTATTACTACAAGTTGAGACAATTTCTATCCATTTTCTATCATTTCCACAGTAAAATGTTCTTTCTCCGCCTAAAGTATCATTATTACATGGAATTGATATTTCAGTTCCACTTAAAGTCTTAGGAAGTTTCTTATCAATCGATGCTTCACAATACCTTATAGGACATAAATGAAAATTAATATCACGTAATATCAGAAGCTTATCTGAACCAGTAACATATTTATAACTAATCCGAAATGAGGAATATAAAGTTGATAAATTATAGTTTGTAAATATTTTTCTATTGTTGTATGGATATAATATATTATCGAATTTTGCTATAGAAACATGAAAATTATTAATATCAAATCCATCAAAATCAATATCTTGAAGAGCACTTTTACCTTTTACTACTGCCTGAATACTGAATTGATTAAAATAAGAATAAAAATGATCTTTAAATCTGATTTCTATCCATCCATTTATATCACTCTTCCATATTGAATTTGGATTCTCATCAAAACCATATTTTATTTTTGATTGTAATGAATAATCATGAGTATCAGTTTCATTAACAGTATTTGTATATTTGTTTAATATTAAACAATCGCTTTCACTTCCAATGATTCTTAATAAATAGGTATTTATTTGAGGGAAATTAGTTTGATTCTCAAATTTATGTAATTCGATTGTGATTATTACTTTTTCTTCTTCTAAAAATGACAATGGTAATATAAACACTTCATCTGTCATATTATCATTTCTTCCCGTTGCCATTGTATCTGGAGTTATCTCACCAGGTGGTAAATTATTTCGAAATATCTCTTCTCCATTTATCTTCATCAATATTCCACTTATATATCTTACTTTAAATGTAAATGCATTATATTTCTCTAAATCACTAAATGAATCAATCTTTCGGATATAAACTACATTTCCACTTATTTTTCCTTTTAATTCACTCAATGATGATTCTTTCCATACACCACTTGCTTTATCAATATCATCCCAACCATCTTCATATTTACTTGAATATTCCCATTCTGTATTAAAATTATAATCAGAAATTGCATTGAAATCGTCACTCCCTTCATTTTCATGTAGTATCAGAGATCTTCTAGTTACAGGAATATTATTAACCAATACATCAATATAAGCACTTTTATATCCGTAATAATGATTATAATAATAATAAAAGGAAGTATAAACATCTTCATCAAGACAATAACTATATTCATATGTAGTATCTTTAGTCTTTTTTTCTTCATCCCAATCTAAAGTAATTATGGGATGTATGTCATCTTCACTTTCAACATTCTTCTTATATAATCTGTAATTGGATTTGAATGGATAACAAGTATTTTCATCAATATAGAGTTTTATTGTAATAACTGATTTTTGCTGTTTGAAACAATAATCAAAAATATTATCTTCATATATTATCAGATTCAAATTACTTGTTGTTATTCCACTTACTCCAATTGCTTTTATGATATATTCTGTTTCTGGCAATGATTCATTTACTTTTCCACTTATTATACATGCTGAACTATTAAAATTAAGAAATGATGGTAATTTAGGTGATATTTCACATCTTTCTAAGAATCTTGTAGATTCTGGTATAATAGAAAAATTATCATTTAAGTAATATTCATATATTTTTTTACTATATTCTAAGATTGGCAACTTAATATCAGTGGTAAAATCTATCATTTTATAATAACCATTTTCATTTGTTACATTTTCGATTAACACTCCATTAGAATACAGTGAAAATGTATTTAATATTTTGTAATTACTGCTTTCATATGTGTATAACTTATAATCACCATCAATTAAACATACTGTTTGAGAATAAACAGGAAAAAAATCTGTATAAAGAAGAATTTCATCTGATATTGGAGATAAATCTAAATTCTTAAATTGATATATTAATGAATGATATCTTTTATCATCATTACAATCGAATTTGAAATATACTAATTTTTCATTTTCTAAACATCCACTTAGAATATTAACTAATATTGTTTTAGTAATTGGCATTTTACAACTTCTGTAATAAGCTTTTATTATAATTTCATATACATTCAATGGAATTCTCGGAGTTATTGTAAAAACATTCGTTATATTATTAAATGTATAATTAATAATTTCACTTTCTATTTTATAATACAACACAAAACCATTATTAACTTCGATTGAAAAATGTCTTTCTTTTCCTAAAGTTAAATTCAACCAATCATAATGAACAACATTAACATTATCTAAATCAAGTAAATGAATGCCTTGAGGTATAATATAATCAATAACACTCATCTGGATTGTGGTATTTAGAATTATGCCATTATTCAATTTACCACTTATTACATAAGATTTCTTTTCAGTTTCTAGTCTTGGAATTCCATGAATGCCACAAATATCACTCAATTCTATACCTTTTGGTAAGGTTGGATATGATTTACAATTACTGATTAAACCATTTACATGGACAGTTGGATATAAATCATCGATTTGTTTATCTTTTAGAAAAACCACATAACTACTACTATATTCAAAATCATCTCTTGGAATATAGTATAAATATTCATTCAAATCTTCATATTCACCTTCTCCTTTCTTCATATATAATTCTATTCCATTTTTACCAACATATTTCATATAATTTACTCGAATGAAGTGATAACCAGTATTCAATTTGATTGTTATATTAATAGAACTCCATTTATGATTTCCACTGTTATTTATTATTTCTACATTATCAATATATAACCAAGATCCATATACAGATGTTAGATTGAATAAATAAATATCATCACTATCAATTCTTAAATACCCTTCCCAATTAATTCCAAATTCATTTTCTAAATTGTGAGTTAATCCATCCCAAACACTGTTATCAATTTCATATGGATGATTTATTCCTTCTTCTAATCGGATCATTTCAACATTCACATTTTCACTAGATGGAGTATATGGAATTGTATTTACATAGTTGAAATTATCTGTTTTTAAATAATAACCAACGATTCCTTTCACATATTTATCTATTACATCTATCATTATTGTTACTGTATTTGTTCTTGAAGTACTGGTTTTACAATATATGTTCATTGATATTTTGGAAGTTATTTTACCTTTCAATATGTTTTTATCTAAATCTATTGATATTAAATCACCTCCAAAACAATCACTAGCTTTTCCTCTTTCAAATTTGAATGGAATTTCAAAATAACTATTCATTGGAACACTGTAATAATCACTGTCAAATCTCAAATCAGAAACTGGCTTATATAATGTTTTAGCTTGATAAAATGGAATTGATTCTTCTTCAGTGTTATTTGGTTTTATCCATTTCAGTTTTAATCTGTAACTGGATGAATCATATTTATCTGAACATTTTACATCTTCATCACCACCTGAATAACACTCTTTTTGTTTTTTACTGTAAAATCCTCTCATCTCAAAATCATGATAACCAAATATTAATCTCACTTTATTTGAAGATTCTGAATATTCCCATAAACTACAAAACCCATAATAATCCATATTATCTTTAGTATAATTGAATTTGGTTGAATTAAAAACATTTACTTCATCAACATACACTTCATATAATGAATAATCAGAATTACTCATAAATATATATTCTCCTTCATTTTCCACATATATTAACCCTTTTATGGTGAAATTCCAATACTCAATACTATTTGAGGATAAATAATGTTTCAATTTTTCATCCCAAATAACGTAAGTATTATCACCATCTAATCCATCTATATTATCTATTACTGTGTTTAAACTGTTATAAACTGTTGTAATTTTATCATAACCACAACTAAATTCATTTACTCCGTCTATTTCAATATTCAATCCTGTTTTATACTCAAATGGAATTTTGGATATTATAATATCTGTTGTTATTCCACTTTCATTTGAAGGATTTTTAGCTTTTATTGTTATTCTATTTATATATATTATATCACTTTATTACATACATTAATCTATCGATTGGAGAATAATCATTGAATGATAGTATTCCATTTTCAGATATTGAGATATTGTAACTTCCTAATGGTTGAAAAGATATTGACCAATTTTCTACTTTTCTATCACATTTACATTCAAATGAATCTTTCAAACTGTCCACTATATTCAATTCATCTATTCCACATGATATTACTGTTAGTACATCCCAAACTACAAAAAATTAACAATAATTATACTCTTTATATTTAATACACTTCTCAATTTAGTTTCATCTTGTTTGGTTAATGTCACAATATATAGTTCAACATCTTCTTCTTCAGGAATACCTGTGATTCTACCACTTGAAGGATCAAGTGATAGGCCTTTGATTAAACTAGGCTTAACCGTAAATACACCTCCATAAGATCGGATATTTGGACTATTCGACATTATTGCTTTACCTACAACATAATTTGGATTTTGATTTGAATAATCAAAATCATTCTTAGCAAATACACACAGAATCAGGATTGCTAATAATTATATTTATTTACATATACAAAATAAGCAAAACTCTCTTATTTCCGTCTTGAATACAAAATCACTATACTGAAAATAACTATACACAAATTTTTCAAAGCTCAGATCATGATTTTGAGCTTGTCGAGCTGTCGAAGGTATTTCATTTTTCTTAATATACTTTAGTCCCAGCTTAATCAAAACACTTGATTTTATTTCTTGATGGATTCTCCTGTCGGTGTATCTTTTCATTCCGCATGTAATCCAACAATAATCACGTTGATTACTTTTCTTGCAATATTGGTTGAGTTAGTTTGGTTGATTGTGCTAACAGGTATTACATTACTTTATATATGATGATTTTCAATAGCATCAAAGTCATCTTCAAGTAGTTCTTCAGATTACAACCCAAATGTATTATTAACAGGTTCACCAAAACCTCCAAGTGGTTATCGTTATGGTGGAGCGTTAGATTCAGGTCGTGGAGGTTGGGTTCATATTCCTTCTCTTCCAGAGCCAATAAGTGATATTACATCTGAATCATATGGTGATAAAGTGTTATTATTCGGTGGTTTACTTAGAAACTTAACTATCAACCCACACATGTATATCTTCCACTCAGTATTTCAGAATTACACTGTTATTAATACAACTCCTAATCCAGTCTACAGAGCAGGGCATGTTTTAGTAAATGACAAATTATATCTATTTGGTGGTTACAATACCTATGATGGAGGTGAAAATGGTCATCCAACCAATCAAGTAAGAGTATATGATATAAATTCAGGTATTTGGTCAAATTTGAAAGAATTAACCATAGCAAGAGGTGATGTAGCTGCTGAAGCATATGATGCTAATACTGTTTATCTATTTGGAGGATATGGTGAAGAATTCAGTCAAGATCAAACAGGTAATTTATGTCAAAAATATGATATAAGAGCTAACTCATATTCTTCCTGTAAAAGCATGCCAACTCCACGTGGAGATTTGAATACAGTAAAGAAAGAGAATGCAATCTATGCAATAGGTGGTTATAGAGCTAGTGATGATAGTTTTGTGAAAACATTTGAAGTTTATCATCCAGATAGTGATAGTTGGTCAAAAAGAGCTGATGTACCAATAGCATTAGGCGATTTTGGATTAGTGAAAGCTCATAATCACGTTTATCTCATTGGAGGTGAATTATTTAGTGGTTATACTGCTGAATGTCCATGGGGACCTTGTCATGTTAATGAAATACCATCTCATGCAGTTTTCTTATATGATGAAATGAATGATTTTTGGATTAGACTGGCACCATTGCAACAAGCTAGATTTAGAATTGCTTGTGCTGTTTATAAAGATACATTGTTTGCATTTGGTGGCAGTACTGAGAATGAAGTAGCAACTGACAGTGTTGAAGCATATCCGATTGTTGATGATAAGATCTTATATTATCATTATAAGAATTAAAATCATTTCATAGGAATTTGTGTCGGTGTTTTTTTGCTTATTATTATATCAACATAAGTATTAATGAAAGAAATGAGTGTTTAATTAGTTAAATTTACATGACAATACTTTAAAATTGGCTTTTTAGACTTTATATGGCGATGTCTTATAGGTTTCTTTATTTCCTTTATTGAAAATACTAAATAGCAAATGAACAGCAATATTCCACATAACACTGAAAAACTTGCACTATATGCTCATAATAGATAAATTGAAATATTACCTTAGAGAATTTCTATGTTTAACATCTACTATTTTAAAATCTATTATCATAAAAGCTATAACTATTAAATATACAATTTTCTATAACGAAAAAGCACATTAAAAATCCAAACAACGGAGCTCCGATTATTAACCAAACATAAAACATGAATTTTGATATAACAGACAAATTTTGTGGAAAAATATATCTTTATAAAGTGATTATAGTAAATATGTTGTACAAATAACTATTCTCTTCTTCTAACATGATGTTACAAAGAATGGGGATTTTATTGGACGAAAAATTTGCATAAACCAATTTCGTGTTTTTTTATTTTCTCTCTTCTAAGTCAACATTAATCATAAAAACAATTATTACATTAATATACAACAATTTGCTGAAGATTCTGATAGAAAACCAGTTAATTCATTTCTCTTTTCAATAATTCTCAAATTCTTTATAGAATGGAAAGATTGCATAAACGATTTAATATCATCAGAACAAACATTATTTTTAAATGTTACACATAATTCGTCTAAATCTTCAAATACTTCTGAATTATTCTTAATCAATTCCATTTCTTGCTTCTCTAACTCATTTCTACTTATATCAATTTTCTTTAATGGATAATAATCTTTCAATCTATTAATTAAAACAGTTAAACCCTTAATTCTCATATTGGTATTAGATAAATTCAAGGAGATGGGTTTATATTGAAATGTTTCTACAAATTTATCAAAATATCTACAAACAATTTCTACTCCTTCATCTCCTATTGGATTACCATCAATATCTATAAGATAAGCATCTTCACTTAAACAATTCACTATTTCTGCCAATCCTGATGATGTTATATGGTTATTTGATAGAGTAAGTCTTGTGTATTTTATGTATTTAATTAATGATATATGAGAATCATTGATATTCATATCTGAAAATGTGCTATATCTCTTTTTATTATTGCAATAGTTTAAATAATATTTCAATTCTCTTTCTGTCCAATTGGTTGACTTTATAATGATGAAAGGATATGTTTTTTTCTTTAATGATTTTTTACACAAAGCTTTCAATCCTTTCATTCCAATATAATTACCAGACAATTTCACTGAACTACAATAACCAATTCTATCAAGTATTTCTGATAGAATAATAGCTCCATTATCATCTATTGATGTATTTTCCAAGTTTATATCTATAAAGTTGATTTTCTCTAAATTGTCATCAAATATCTTTATACCTAAATCACCAATTGGATTGTCTATAATAAGAAAAAATAAATTACATTCAATCATACTTTGTATATATATTTTATCTATTCTTTCATTCTTGATAAGTCTCTCAAGACAATCGGTATTATCTGGCTTTATATTATTATCTGAAAGATCTAATATTTTAATTGTTCTATGAACAAATTCTAAACACTCAGCAATGTGAGAAATACTATTTATTGTTAGTTTCATATCTATTATGTATATAATCATTTAATATACTCACAAAATAAATGTCAGGAAGGAAGTATTTCTTATAAGGCAGTAGCTTAATAACACCCTTATCACCAATAGGATTACCAAACAAATGAAGCTTTATCAAATTGACAAAACTACTTAAATTACTAACTAAGCAGTTTATACCTTTTTCTGTTAGACAATTATCTATTCCATTAAAAATAGAGAGTATTTATACTACTCAAATCTAAACTTTCTATTGCCTCACATTCATCTTTTCTCAACTTAATAAACGCTTCGAAAAAAACATCATCAATTTCTAAGTTGCATAACTTTAAACCCAACAGTTTATCAAAATTGTAGTGTTGAATATATTTCACTAATGATGGAATTGACACATCAACAAGTAAGTCTTTACACATATCAAATTTTACTTTTTCAATTCCTAAATTCACAATAATGGATTTGATTCCATCATATCCAATGTTATTTTCCTCTATATCTAAATATTTGAGATTCTTTAGAAGTGATAAATTATTTGATAAGCATTGTATTCCTTCGTCAGTAATGTTATTGCTGGATAAGAACAATTTCTCCAAATCTGGAAACTTATATAACTCATTGCTTAATAATATAACTGATTCATCATCCAAATGCATCTCTCTAAAATCAAACACGTTTTCCTCACTGAGTAATAATTGAAGATATGAAGTAAGCAATTTAAATCCTTTTGGACCAATAGGATTTTCTATTACAAAATATTAAATAATAGAAATTATAATACTCTTAATATTAAGATGTAATAGATTCATATGTGGTAGTGATTCTGTTAGAGACTCAATAAACTGATGATGAATATTGCAATTACTGACATTAAGTTCTTTTAAACTACTAAGATTAATGAAACAGTCTTTAAATAATGTTTGATTCTTAACAACTAAAGAAATATCTATATTATTGTTATTTATAGTATAATTTATATTATACTAAACTTTATTCTTGATACACCAATCTCTTTCAACATCTCAAATAAATATTTAACTCCTTCTTCACACTCACAAAAACAATTATTATCTATTGTAGCTGTATCACTACCTATATCATATTTTATCTTCAATAACAAATAATCCAAATAACACTTTCTTTTGTCTTTGTCATAATGACATATATAATATTTCATATAATTTTCTATGAATAAATCACTATGAAGTTTTGAAATCCACCATAAAATTAATAAATGAGATTTATTATAATTTTTATTATACTCTAACAGCAGTATTTTACTTATATCTAAGTAGATTAAAATGGAAATATTATATATATATATATACCTTTATACATTGGAGAATAAATTAAATATTGTTTTGGAAAGATATTACATATTTTCACTATTTCTATATCTCTTCTTAATAATTCAATTCTTTCTTCACTCATTTTCATTTTGTTGTTTTTAACACCAAACAATTCTATTTCTTTTATCATATCTTGTAAGCTTAATCTTGATTCTTCTTTCAATATAAACACTCTTTGTAAAATTGATGATACTCTACAATCCTTTATTAAATCATGTTTATATTTACATTCTTTAATATTTCTTTTTGTTTCTTCTTTAGAACGACTATTATTGAATGGTAATTCTGATGTGAATAATTCAAATATAATACAACATATTGACCATATTTCACTTGATTCACTTAACTCTTTATTTTCTATCTGTTCAGGACTCATGAAATTTATGTCATATAAACTATAGTCACTTTCATTTCTCAAACTATTCAAATATAAATCACACATCCTTAGACTATGATTATCTTCATTATACTGGATGTTTGATGTTTTAATATTGAAATTAAATATATCAAATTGATTTATTTTGGATAATAGAGAAAAAAGAGATAGTAATAGTGTAAGCAATTCAATGGAGGAAGGATTTGATTTAATTAAATCTTCAAGATCATTCTTGTACATACTTCTACCAACACATATTATGTTATTTGTACATATAATTATCTCTGATGGATGTATACATGACTGTAGCAAAAGAGAAGAATACGAATAATTTTGTTGAATATTAAACATATAATTTGCATCAACATTGCTAATATTAAATAATTTAATAATTTTCATATCGTTTTTACTACAAACTTTCAATCTCATTTCAGTTCGGCTCTTGCAGTTTTTATCTAATATCTAAACCATATAAAGTATAAAATACTGTGACATTTGAAGGAATTACCGTCGAGAGAAGCGTATCAGAGAAGATAGAAGAAAACATTGTTTCAAAAATATATTCGTTTTGTATTCTCTTTGAATCTCATTATTTACATTATAACTCCATAACAAAACACTTTATACTAATTTATATTATATAAATAATTAAAATGTGAGTGACTATTTTACATTCAAGAACTCTTTTGATAGTTCTTTCTTTTCTTCTTTCGATATTCCATCTATTATAATTGTTTTAATTTCTGAAAATGTTTCTAAGAATGATTTCAATAATGTTTTATCTATATTCTCTTTTACAGTTATTGATAATTCTCTTAATCTACAATACTTTGATAGTTTTGATTAAACAAATCGGAGTCATATACCATTACAGATTCTATAAACAAACTTGATTTGATATTTCTATTTCATCTTCTGCTAAAACATTTATATATATCCCACATAAAGATAAAACAAGGTAAATCTTAATTATCTAGAAGATATTTATGATTTTAAAATACTTTTAAAATGAAATTCATTTCGAAAATTTTGGTACAATTACTCCCCCAATATTAAAAATCAAGATAAGATCTTAATTGGAAAAAATAATAGTTATTATGAGGTATAATATGAATGACAACTAAATTATTAGTAAAAATGTAATATTTTGAATATTATTAGTTACTTCACATAAATGAAGGAGTAATTGAGAAGAGGTATATAGTTACTTTTGCATAATTGCAGAATAATGTTCTTAACATATTCAATCATTACTGCTATATTAATATAAAGAAAATAACAATTCAACAAATTAATTTGTATTAACTTAATCAAATAAAAAGAAAATGTAAAAACTAATTAGATTTTCCAAAAGTTCAGCAATTCTATTGATTCATTAAGACGATAAGGTATTGCATAAGGATATAAAGGACTTTTAAAATTCTTAAAACACACTTCCTCAAATCCATCTTCATATTTTATACTCAAAGTTCTTCTATACATATTATATATAATTTCATATTTTTCATCTTTCTTCAAATATCGACTAGGAACTTGCACTTTTTCGCCATTCTTACCATATAAAAATGAACCATCAGCCCACATTCCTATACAGCAACTATATGGATCATCTCTTATAATATATTATAGAGGATATGAATAAACAGGATATTTAGTGTTCCTATACCCAAAATATCCAGTTCTGTTGAATAATTTTGCGGAAAAGTTCTACATCATAATCAGTATAGCTGTACAAATCTATAGTTTTTCTCTACAGTAGCAAAGCCCCGTAGTAGAACAGCTCACTACATCTATAAGTCACTAACCCTAACCCTAGTTAGATCTATTTAATCATTATTATGTAATTATTTTTTTATAATATTTGATGCATAAATCATCAAAAACATCAAGAATTTATCAAATGAATGATAAATCATCAAATAAATCAATTTTATTTTAACAATATAAAAATTGCATCTTGAATTCATTCGACATTTTCCTGAACTTTTCAGCATAAAATATTTTTTGCTTTATTAACATGTCTCACTTACATCAAATTGTTTACGTATCTGATAGTGATACAGATAGTGATTATGAGAGAGATATTGATAGTATCTCTAATCCTAAAATCAGAAAAATTTGTAAGACAATTTATTTAGAAGATAAGGCTGCTGGTATCAAAAGACCAAAATATAGTATAACTTATATTATATTATAATTTATAGGTGTACCAGTAACAGGTGCTTCATTTAACCCTTTTAATCCATACAGGTCTTTATCCATCAAAATTGAGTCACCCAATGGTGAGCCACCAAAAGAAAAATCACCATTATACTCACCAACAACTCCACCTGATACAGAATCAAATGTTAGACGTTTAATTAACTCTACTGTTCAAGAGCCTCCTCTACCACCACCAATTGTTGCTCATTATGATTATCATCCTGAAGAGCCTCCAATGGTAATTGCATCATTCAGTACAAATTTACCAGATAAGGACACCTTAACTTATGAAGAGATAAAGAAGCTGAGAAATGAGAGCTTAGTTGGTAATCGTATTAGAAACGGAAGAAAGAGAGTAAAGGCAATTAGAGAAGATTTAAGCTTTAAAATAGCAGCTGATGTAAACTTGTCAATGGACTTACAAAGATATTATGATGTAATGTTTAAGAAGAAGGAGTTAGAAGATAAGTTGTTTAAGCATCATAACCTAGAAACAAAACTCTTAAAGAAGATCACCAAGAAGGTATTACAAGATAAAACTAATTAGTTATTAATTATTAATACTTTCTTTGATTGAATTTTGTTTTTTTATTGGTTGATTAAAAATAACATAAGCCAATAAATTAATCGAAAATCCAAGTGTTTTTTAACACTATAATTTCGATAAGATTTTCATTTGAAATTTTCTTGCTTCTTTTTTTTAAAAAAAAGACAATGAATAACTCTAATATTGATAATATATATAGAAAATGTAGCACATGTAATCATAAGTATAAAATAGAATTATTTGGTAAATATAAGAATGGTAAATATCATAAATGTTGTAGAAGGTGTAGAAATATAACTAAAATACATGATAGAAAAGTTAGAGAATATTTAAAGTTAATTCCATTACCAATAAATAATAAATCAGTGAAAAAATGTAGCACTTGTTATAAAATATGTAATTTAGATAATTTTAAGAAGAATGAAGATGGATCTTATAATAAAACATGTAATCATTGTAGAGAGATTAATATAAAAAATAGATTAAAAAGATATAAAGAAGCTATAGAATCTCATATAAAAAATGAATCTGTGAAACAATGTAGTTACTGTTTTAATGAATATAGTTTAAATTCCTTTTATAAAAAGAAAGATGGTTCATATTTTAAATTATGTCCTAATTGTATTTTTAAAGCAAGAGAACGATATAATCAATTAAAAAAAATAAATGATAATCATTGAATTATAAATATCGATTTTTATTGGGTTTTTCATAATTTATCATTTTACTTTCATTTTCATTTTTCTTGCTCTTTTTCTAAAAATATAAAAAATGAGTTATTTTGAAGATGAAAATATAGAAGGATTAAAAACATGTTGTCGTACATGTGGCACTATATACAATCTTTATGAAATGGGAAGAAAATCAAATGGTTCTATATATAAAACTTGTATAGCATGCAGAGAAAAATTACGATTACAGTATAAAAATAAAAAGGAGTCTGTTCCATCTTTATCTGAAGAAAAAGGGTTAATTAGTAATCCATATTTATCAATTAATGATGAAATTGATAGAACAAGATTTGCTAAGTGTGGTAAGTGTAAGAAGATGTTTAGACTAACTGATTTGACTAAAAATACTAAAACTAATGAATATTTTCATCAGTGCAATCAGTGTAGAGCATATTGTAAGTGTTATAAGAATTTATTAAAACAAAAGAAATCAATTCTTAATTTAATGCATGAGGTATTTCAGTGTAGATGCTGTTCATTGTTCTATGATAATGATTATTTAGGTAAAGAAGAATTAAATGATAAAGTTATGACATTTTTATGTAAAGGTTGTCTTAGATTTAAGTTAAGATTAAAAACATATAAAAATTTATATAAAGATGAAGTTATAAGTGATAGTCAACTGATGAGATGTTATTATTGCGGTATGTTGAGAAAAAAAGAAATAATGACTTATCAAAACATTTGTAATATCTGTATTAAAAAATACCATCATTGTTTAAAAAAACATTCAATATAATTTTTTTGTTAAATATATAGTTATTGTTTTATTTAGGTATTTCTTATCATATTAGAGTTAAAAATATATAATGAATATTTCATCAAATACATCTTTAATGAATTCATTAAAAGATGTATCAACTACAATTGATTCACTTAAAAATGAGATGTATATAGTATTATTTTTGTTAGGTTTATGGGTTTTAAATAAAATTAAAAAAATATGTGTGTATTTATATCGGAGACATTGCCCAGAAGATATATCAAAAATATTAGATGAACCTGTAACACCAATAACAACAATACCAATGTCGACTTTTATGACTAGATCAATGCCTCCACCTTCACCAAAAGTATCAAGAGTTCATTCAAATAGATCACTTAATACATATATAGAAGATATTGATATAGATATGAATGAAAAAAAGAATAATTAGTATATAATATATATATAACTTATATAATAGATATAAAACCCAAAACAAAACAAAAAAATAATTCAATTCTTTAAAGTACCTTTTTAATATAAAGATAAGGTATAACTTAACAAAGTGTTTTTTATGATTTGTTTATTGTAAGAAATCATCAAATATACTACCATCATAAGCTGGACTAAATTCAATATCATCTGGTTCATTAGTGATTATATTACCATCTTCATCAAAGTTTAATTCAGGATTTTCTTCTTTTAATTTTTGTACATATACTTTTTTTAAAGCAGCTATTTGCTTTTCCAATTCATTCTCATATTCCAATTTTCGTTTGAAGACATCATACTGAACTTGACCTGAATTCTTTACAATTGTACCAAACGGTTTTGGTACAATCTTTACCAAAGGTTTCGGAGGTAATGGTGGTGGTAGTGATTGATTTATTATTGGTGGTGGTTCATTAATTGAAACATCTATTTTCGGAGCTATCGGTTTTAATGATGGTTGAATAAATCGATTTCTTGTTGCCCAATTGTGTTTGGTATAATGTTCCGGTTCTGATTTTGCTTGCTCTATTTCCTTTATAGTATTCGGATTAATGATACTTTTTGGTGTACTAATATTATCATCATTATCCTTAGATTTATCTGTTTTTGATACATCAGCAGCTTTTGGTACATCAACCATTTTATCAATAACCTTTACATCAACAACTTTATCAACCTTTTTATCAGCAATAACTTTAGCTACATCATCCTTTTTATCAACAACTTTTGGTGCATCAACAACCTTTTTATCACTAACCTTTTTATCATCAACCTTTTCAGCATCAACAACTTTATCAACCTTTTTATCAACAGTAACTTTAGCTACATCAACCTTTTTATCAACAACTTTTGGTACATCAACAACCTTTTTATCACTAACCTTTTTATCATCAACCTTTTCATCATCAACAACTTTATCAACCTTTTTATCAGCAGTATCTTTAGCTACATCAACCTTTTTATCAACAACTTTTGGTACATCATCAACCTTTTTATCAGCATCAACTTTAACATCCTTTACATTATCAACCTTTACATCATCAACAACTTTAGCTTTTACAATGTTTATTTTAATGACTTCATTATCATCATCTTCAAAATCATCATCTTCACATACCCAGTCTGTTTCTTTATCATTTAATGCTTCATCATTTAATTCTTTGAGACTCTTTTTAGCCTTTTTAGCAGATGGTTTCCTTGTAACAACTTTACGAATTTTTTTAGGTTTATCATTAGTATAAATATCTACATTATCATTGTTTGATTTTCTCTTTACACCACCTAATAATTTTACATCTGAATCAAAGTTGTGTCCAACAGCATATGGACTTATTGATAAAACATCATCTAGACCTTTAAAGACATTAGCATTTACATAAGACGGATTTTTGTTAATACAACTAAAGAAGTGGTTTATTGCTTCTGCATACTGGATGACTGATGTTAAAGATAATAAACTTGGTGAATTGGAATAATGAATGTATTTAATTTTATCATCACAAAAATTTATTATATGTGATGATAACATTTTAATCTTGATCCATTCTTTTACATCTATGGCATTGTAGCTCTTTCTACTAAACCACTGAGCTATACCTTCATGTTGCTGAGACTTCTTAACAACTTTTGATGTTTTTGATAAAGAATTTTCTTCTTCAACTCTTGGTGAACTGTGCTTAACACGAATACTCATTTTTTAAAAAGTAAATGCGAAATAAGTGATGAGAAAATAGGAAATGAAAAATGATTTCAGAATCAAGAGAAACCGTTTTTATAGAAATGTTTGATGATTTCAAGCTTAATTTAATAAAATCAAAAATATTAAATGATATAGTTAATTTAATTTTTTATTTTTATGTATATCTTGAATTAGGTCTTATAGTTCTACCAAAAGAACTCTTTCTTATGTTTTTAGGTACAACATATGCTACTATATCATTTTTATCACTATCATTTTTGTTTGAATTTATGCTTTTTATTGCACTTAATCTAAATCTACCTTTAGTTTTAATTGCATTCTTAATTTTTCTTAATTCATAAGGTTTAAATTTAAATAATCCAAGGTTTTTAGGATTAAATTCAGAAGGAATTGATCCATCTATATTCTTTAATGAATAAGAAAAAGGTGTCTTTTTATCAATCATATAAACTTTATCACTAAAATATCTGCTTTTATCTAATTTATTTCTTCTTCTCTCTTTAACTCTAACATATTCATTTTTATTAAATTTAGTATCTTTTAATCTTCGTTCTTTATTTCTTTGCCTTGATTCTTTATAAAACAAATCTTGTAATTCAAAATCATTATGAACTTCATTTGGTGTATACCCATTAAGCGAACTATGTGGTTTTGAATTATAATATAATACTACAGTATTTACTATATTAATTAGACCATTAAGATTATTTAATTTATTAAATTCTTCATCATCTAAAGTATTTAAGTATCTATAGAACATATTTTTGATAGTTCTTACTGCACTATCTAGTATCTTCATTATATTATGTTCATCAGTATCTTTCATTATAAATCTAATATTGTTTTTATTAAATAGCTGTAAGAACTTATTACCATATATCACACCTGATTCTTGATCCATTAAAATAGAACCTACAAATCTAGCATTTTCATCAGTATGTGCTAAATCTTGATAAAACCATTTTTCAAATACTGGAAATACGCTTGATTCAGTTTTACTTTTAACATAATATATCCACACTTTTCTACTAACTACTTCAATAATAAATAAAAAAGGTATGTTTGTATTATTGAAAAAAATAATATCCATTTGATATGAACCAGGTATCTTTTCTATCTCATACTTTATTTTTATTCTATTTTTAACTGCTACTTGATAATCTGGTTTTGATTCAACTAACTCTTTAGCAGTTCTTGTTATATCAGGTTTTGAATACTTTGATGATAATTCATCAACACTAAATTTTATAAAATCACTTTTATTTAAATAACCAAAGTCTTTATATAATTCATTTATTTTATGTTGTAAATCAGACATTTTATTTAAAAAATAAAACAAATATATAATAATAAAGAATTATAATTTTTTTATTTTTTATGATGTCTATCTTTAAGCCACTTATAATATAATTCTATATCTGCTTTACTTAAACGACATCTAGTAGGATCAATACCATTACTTAAAATTGTATTAAAAAATTCTTCTCTTGCTTCATCACTACTAAATCTTAATGTATGTAATTGTGAATTATTATTTATATCATTATCATTTCTAATAGGTTTATAAAAAGTATTATCACCTACAGCCATAATTGAATCTGGATCATCATCATAATCTTTTTCTTTTTCAGTATTTGTTACTGTAACTAATTCTTTATTATTTGTAGCTGCTACTTCATTTTGTTGATTATTAACTAATGTTATATCAATTTTTCTTCTTTTGTTAATACTTTTTGTTTTAACTTTTTTATTATCATCAGTAATAAAATCTTTGTTATAATATTTTGAATTTTTACGTCTCTCATCATTACTTCTTAATACTCTACCTGGTAATGGTGGTGGTGGTTCATTAATTAATGTTTTCTTTCTTCTTACAGTTTTCTGTTTTTCAGACTCTTCTAATTCTTTTAATCTTATTTCTTTTAATCTTTCTCTTCTTGCTGCTTTTTCATCTCTTGCAAGTTTTTCTTGTAATAATTTTAATTCTTTTTCTTTCTTATCTGCCTCTGAAGCATTTTTTATTGTATGAAGAATATTATTAATAACTTCTGTTGTTTTATACCCACCATTTTTAACTACATCAATTGCTTTAGATGTAAGATTTATAAAATCATTTAACATATTTCTTCCATTTTCTTCTATATTTATATAATGATTTTGAATAGTAGGTTGTGGTGGTGGAGGTTCTTCAATTGGTTGAGTCTCTTGTACATTAGAAATATCTAAAGGAGGAACTTGATGATGAGGTACTGGTAGTGACGGTGGTAGTGGTTCTTGAATAGGTAATGGTTCTTGTATATCTTCTATATCATCTTCTATTTCATTATTGTTATCATGAAGTGATATAGTAGGAATTTCAAATGTTTTACTACTTTTATTTTTCTTACTTCTATTATATTTTCTTTTCTTATTTTTATAAAATGAATAAGTATTTCCATCTTCATCTTCATAAACACCATCATCATTATAATCTGTAATAAAATCTTTATATTTTGATGGCCTTTTTTTAATTCTTTTACCTAATAATGAATCATCTGTATTTGTTTCTACATCTCTAGTAACTTCATTTACAGTATTTGTTGATTCATCATTTAATGAAATAGGTAAAGGACTAGTTGATTCATCATTTAATGAAATAGATATAGGACTTGTTGATTCATCATTATGTGGTGGTGGGGCAGGATGATTAATTATTATAGGTGGTGGAGGATGTATTTCTTGTTGGCTTTGTAATTGTTCTAACTGGTTTTCTAATTTCTCAATTTCAAACAAATATGTATCTCTTTCTTTTTCTAATTCATAAATTGTTTGATTCATTATTCCTCCTTGTTGAGATATTTGTATTAACTGTTCATTTATTTGTTTTTGTATATTTTTTAATTCTTCTTGTAATCTTTCTCTCTCACGTATTTCATCTTGTAATTGATTTTCTATTTCTCTTTGTCTATTTATATTATCATTTGGTTCAATATCTATATTATTTCCCATTATTAATCTGATTCGATGATTATTAGAATTTATAATATTAGTTGAATCACTAAGAATTAATGAATTATCATTATTATTAATTATTAAATCAGTTGATCCGTTATCTATAAATGTTCTTGAAGGTGTATTGTTTAACGAAACAACTAAAGGTTGCATATCATTACTAGGAGGGAATATTACTCTTAATCTTCTATTAACTGTATCAGTTGATGTACTAGTATCTGATACTGATGGAGGAGGTTCTTGTATTTCTACATCATCATATCTTTGATGAATTAAATCTCTATTTGTATATTGATTTACATTATTATGAGGTCTTGTACTAGTTAATATTCTTCTAGGTGATCTAACAATTGAATCTATATGATTTCTATCATTAACTATTCCTATATTTGGTATATCAGTTGATGTACTAGTATCTGATACTGGTGGAGGAGGTTCTTGTATTTCTACATCATCATATCTTTGATGAATTAAATCTCTATTTGTATATTGATTTACATTATTATGAGGTCTTATTCTAGTTAATATTCTTCTAGGTGATCTAACAATTGAATCTATATGATTTCTATCATTAACTATTCCTATATTTGGTATATCAGTTGATGTACTAGTATCTGATACTGGTGGAGGAGGTTCTTGTATTTCTACATCATCATATCTTTGATGAATTAAATCTCTATTTGTATATTGATTTACATTATTATGAGGTCTTGTACTAGTTAATATTCTTCTAGGTGATCTAACAATTGAATCTATATGATTTCTATCATTAACTATTCCTATATTTGGTATATCAGTTGATGTACTAGTATCTGATACTGGTGGAGGAGGTTCATGTATATGTACAACATCATTAATTTGTGTTCGAAGTCTATTCTTTTTTCGTTTTTTATCTATTACTAATCTTGTTCCATCTCTTGATCTGTAATTATCTCCTGTACCACTTGTATCTACATAATAATCATTTAATCTTCCTGGTAAATGAATTTCATCTCTATTTCTTAAATTAGGTCTACCACTATCATTAATTTGAATATGAGGTGAATTGACTGGTGAGTTGACTTGTGATATAAGTGGTGAATTAGGTGATGGTGGATTCACTACTGGCGGTGGCGGATTCACTATTGGTGGACCTCTACCTGGTGGTGGATTTATTACACCTCTACCTGGTGATGGATTTACTACGCCTCTACCTGGATTTACTACAGGAACTCTAAATAGTGGGCCTCTACCTGGTGGTGGATTTACTATACCTCTACCTGGATTTACTACAGGAACTCTAAATGGTGGACCTCTACCTGGTGGTGGTGGATTCACTATTGGTGGTCCTCTACCTGGTGGTGGTGGATTCACTATTGGTGGTCCTCTACCTGGTGGTGGATTTACTATACCTCTACCTGGATTTATTACAGGAACTCTAAATGGCGGGCCTCTACCTGGTGGTGGATTTACTATACCTCTACCTGGATTTACTACAGGAACTCTAAATGGTGGACCTCTACCTGGTGGTGGTGGATTCACTATTGGTGGTCCTCTACCTGGTGGTGGTGGATTCACTATTGGTGGTCCTCTACCTGGTGGTGGTGGATTCACTATTGGTGGTCCTCTACCTGGTGGTGGTGGATTCACTATTGGTGGTCCTCTACCTGGTGGTGGTGGATTCACTATTGGTGGTCCTCTACCTGGTGGTGGATTTATTACACCTCTACCTGGATTCAATATTCCACCTGGTGGTGGATTTACTATACCTCTACCTGGATTTACTACAGGAACTCTAAACGGTGGTCGTCTAGCTGGTGGACCTCTACCTGGTATTATTACACCATTACCTCCTGGAACTAAAAGAATTCTACCTCCTGGTGGTGGTACTGGTGGTCCACCTGGACCTGGACCTGGTATATTAGGTGGTGGTACACCTCCACCACCTGGTGGTGGAGGTGGTGGACCTCCTCCTCCTCCTCCTGGTGGACCTCCTCCTCCTCCTGGTGGTCCTCCACCACCGCCTGGTGGAGGTGGTGGAGGTGGTGGTGGTGGTGGAGGTGGTGGAGGTGGTGGTGGTGGTGGAGGTGGTGGATGTGGACCTCCTCCTCCTCCTCCTCCCCCTCCTGGCAGTCCTCCTCCTCCACCACCTGGTCCTCATCTTCTTCTCGTATAAATAAATCTAGGATTATGTCGATAAAATTCATCACCTATCATAACTGATTGTTCTACAGGTCCTAAATATTTATCTACATCAGCTGCACTTGCTTTTCCTTGTCTGATTGCATCTTGATATATTTCAAAGTTTTTCTTTAGTCTATTTTGATTAGGTCTATTTCTTTCAATGTTATTGATTATATGTTCCATTGCTTCATTCATGTTATTTGTTCTTTTTTGATTTACATTTTGCATATATTCTTTTTGATTAAATTCATTAAAAGCTTCTTCTCTTGCTTTATTTCTTTCAACACTATTCATATAATACTTTATCAATTCTGCTTCACTATTCTTTTTAACATGTTTATTGAATCTCTTTACCTTTGCTCTTCTTCTAATACGTTTTAATATTCGCTTCATTAATAAATTAGTCATCTTTTTAGATAACTTATTTTTTGATTTTTTATTACGCATATTATATATGTATATAAACCACAAAGAATTTTAATAATAAAAATAGTATTAATATTAATCTAAGTTAATATATAGGTAGTATTGCATCATCACCAGGCATTTTAGCATCTTCTGGAACTGGTTCTAAACCATCCTTTTTATCACCTATGCTGAATGGATCATCACTACCAGGTACTTTAATAACTTTCTTTTTATTAACAGGTTTTTTAACTGTATCAAGTGTACATGTCTCATCAACATCTAAATCTTTTTCTACATCTTTAATATTTAAATTATCTAATGCTTTTTCTCTTCTTCTCTTCTCATATAAATTTTTCATTCTTGTTGCTCTAGCTTTCTCTAAATTTTTAATTCTTTGTAATCTAGCTTCATCACTCAGTCTTATATTCTTTTTAACTGATTGTCTTGTTGGTATATAATTATTATCAATATCATCTAATTCATTAACCTCAGATTTATCATTAACTAATTCACTTTCACTTTTATTTAATCTATATAATAACTCTGCAATTTCTCTATCAGTTTTACTCATATCTTGAGCTAAAGGTGTGTTATAATCATCTTCATCAGATGAATCACTATGATAATAATCACGTGTACTTATTATTTTTTTATTTTTATTACTATTCATTTTTTATTATAATACAAAATTATAAAAGAATTTTATGAATGAATAATATATAATAATATTTTATTATTATTTATGCTTAACACTATAAGCTAAAAAGTTTTCTAAATCAAGTTGTGGATTATAAATACCTTTTTTATTAAATCCACAAGGTTTTGTTAAACCATTATTAACAGGCATACTTCTTACTCTTCTTCTCTTACCTGCACCATTACTAACTGGCATTCTTCTTGCAATTAGTTTTCTTAAACCAGCACCATTTTGTTTATATCTTAAACCACCTCTAACTCTTCGTTTACCATAACCGAATTTTGATGATGTATTATACACTTTATCAGCTACATCAGCAACTTTATCAAAACCTAATGTATTAGCAACATTACGAGCTTTTCTTGCTATATTGCTTATATACTTCTTCTCTCTCAATGCACTATTAATCTCTTTTGCTTTTTCAATACCATTTTTAAATTTGTCAGAAGTTACAAAATCTTTAACTTTTGTTATTCCTGATTTTATCCAACTACCTAAACCTGCTGATCTAATCAATCTACCATCATTAGCAAACCTATATCTTCTAGTTGTTCTTACTTTTCTTGCTTTTCTTGCATTTCTTCTTTGTTTTACTTGTCTACAATTTATAGTTAATGAGATTCCATTAGTTTTTCTTCTTCTTAAAGGACATCTTCTTGTAGTAGTTCTTCTAGTTGATCTTCTTCTTCTTCGTCTACCATAACCCATATTCTCAATACTATCACCAATTGCTGGTCCAGCAAATGGTATTAACTTTGCTGCATTTGATAAAATTTTTGATTTTTTTAACCAATCTTTAAACTTACCCATTGATATATATGTTAAGAAATCTATAAATAACTGGTCATTAAATAAATTCTTAATATATTAAAAATATTAAATATGAATATATTCACTAATGTTTATGCTTATGGTAGTAGAGTGATAGATAGTAATAATATTAAAACAGATGCAATATCAAATCATGACATAATTAAAATAATGACATTTTTTCCTGCAGCTAATAAATATTTTAAAGGTGTATATTTATGGAATGAAAATCAATATATTAATAAATATAAAGATTGTAATAAATGGTGTGTTATACTATGCACAAATAAAACAAGTGATAAGAGATCAAAAATTGGTCACTGGGTTAGTTTAATTATTGATAATGATAAAAAAGAGATATTATATTATGATAGCTTTGGTGAACCACCAAAAGAAATAAAAAAATTTTATAAAAGAATGCAAAGATGTAAGAAATACCCTGATGAATTATATCAAATTAAAATAAATAGAGTAAAACATCAAAGAACTAATAGTGCAAGATGCGGATATCATGCAATTTTATTTTTATTATCAATATTAGATAATAATAAAACATTTAAAGAAGCAACTAATTTTAATACAATTGAAGGTGAAGCTAAAGCAAAATTATTACAAAATAAATTTAAAATGATTTAATTATTTTTATTATTATTATTATCTGTGTATGTTGATTTAGTTTTTAAAAACTTTTGTTCTTCTATATAACCAGGTTGATCACTATCCCAATGATAACCAATTATAGAATGCCATGCATCATTTGTCTTCATCTTAAACTCTAAACGAAGATATGTTTCTTCTAATGATGTTATTACATTTGAATCAATAAAATGTCTTTCATCATTCACAGTTCTACAGATTTGTAACTTCTTCCAAGCCTTTCTCACTATTTCTCTAACAGCTTCTCTCTTAAAAACTGATTGATATTCCCAAAAATCATAATAATTACTAGCTTCACAAAGCAAGTTATCTACCTGATTAAGCATTTCATCAAATTGCTCTTTTGTACATACACTTATAAAATACTTGTATTTTTTATCGAAAATATACATTTTCACTTTTTGTCCGGAAAAATGAAACTAAAAATATTTTGATTTTTTATACATATAGCCGTTATGTAACAAATGTTTTCTTCTTCTCTTACCTGTACCATATAAATCAGTATGAGCTAATACATTATCTTGTTCAGTAGTAAATTCAGGATGATGTATATCATTATAAATATATACATATTTTTTAAGTGATCTATGTATAACAACAACAACTTTATCATTAAATTTACATAGAAAAGGATAGTTATAATATTTATATACACCATCATTAGGCATATCTAATAAATAATTATTTATTTGAATTTGACATCGATCTAAAACATACCAGTCTTGACTATTTTCATAATAATTAGGTATGATACTTAATGTAGCACATACAATTTTCTTTTCTTCTTCAGTTTGTCCAGGTTGTTCACCCCAATTTATGTGATATCTTTTTGGGAATAAAACATTACTATTTTTAGCTTCTTCATCATCTATTATATTAATCAAGGGACACATTAAATATAAATCTTCCTTAGCTTTACTTAAATTACTATGAAAGAATCTTAATTGACATTCAGCATAAGTATTTATAGAATAATCATAACCATAAAATCTTAACATATTTGATTTCTTTTTTAATTTATCGAAGGGATATATTTCTGAATTTTTAATAGGCAATTGAATATTGAATTTATTTACATATGCTATAAAATTATCATAAGAAACATTATCTTTTAATATTACTATCTTTTCATTTTTAAATTTGTTATTCATATAACCTTGAACATCATATATATAAGTTATCAAATGAAATAAATCTACTGCATAAATATGAAGTAGCTGTTCCAACGATAATTTTCTCACATTACTTTTATTAGTTATAAATGTATTAGGATCTTCATCATTAAATCTATATAAAACAAATGTAGGAGGTTTTAAATCAGTACTTTTCGTAAAATTAATACTATTTTTACTATTTGGTTCATATTTTAAATTTTGAGAATCTAAACGAAATGGAACTTCATCATATACCCAATCTGTTTCAGAATCAGTATCATTATTATTATCTACTGATGTAACAGGTTCATTTGGAGCTTCTGAATCTACTGGTGTAACAGGTTCAGTTGGGGCTTCTGAATCTACATCATCATTATTTTGAAATATTGATGAATAAGGTACTTGTCTTGTAGTACCATCTAATCTAAAATGATTAACTGTATCTGGTGGAGCAGTCGGATGTGATGGTGGTGTTATTGGTGAATATACCGGTGATACCTCTCTTGGTATTTCATTATTATTACTATAATCACTTGAAACTAAAGGTGGTGGTATTGGTAAATCATTTTCATCATAATTAAGTCTATATGTATCATCATCAATATCATCTTGTACTGATTGAGCTTGTTGTTGTTGTGGTGGTGGTGGTGGTGATGATGGTTGAGGTTGAGAGTGTTGTTGTTGTTGTGGAACAACAGGTTGTTGTACCACATTATTTCTAAAATTTACATTTACATTACCTCTATTAGGATTTGTAACTTGATATCTTCCATTATAATCTGCTGATAAAGCTTCTTCAACAGGTAATAATGGTGGAAAAGAACTGATATATTTTTTCTTTTGTGCTAATCTATTCATATAAAACATAATTGCATCAGCATAATGATTTGTATCTCTTTGTCCTTCTTTTATATTATTTGATTCAAGTATTTTTTGAATTGTTGCTATGTAATTCATTCTATATCCATTAGAAGCAGATGATGGTAAACCCATTATATTTCTTTTGTCATAATCAGGAGGTTCAGGATATACATTACCATCTCTTAAACTAGGTATTTTATACTTACTAATAAAAAATAATTCTGTAACACAATTATATATCAATACAGCTATAGAGAATGCTGTTCTTTCTTGTTGTGCAGTTATATACCAAAATTTCGTTTTCATTAACTTATTAATAAATATTCTTATCTTATTAATTGTTACAGAACAATACACTTGAATCGTTTGTGAATGAATTGATCTATCTATTAAAGGTTGATTTTCATAAGGATCATCAGGTAAATCATCATCATCTTCCTCATCATCATTATTACTATCTTCATTATTATTTTGTTGTTGTTGTGAATGTGGTTGAATTGATTGATTCATAATCGTTATTATCATATATATCTTTATCATCTTCTTCATTAAAAGGTTGTGTATGATCTTTTGTTTCTTTTTGTATTTTTCTAATTCTTTTATTTTCTAATTTAACAACATTCAATCTTTCTTTAGGATGAAGCACAACAAATGGATTATTTCTTAATATATAATTAGAAGCAATACATAATTCATCAATAGCTTTATTTAATCTATCAACAATTATTTTAACATCATTGTTTGTTTCATAGCTATATTGATATAATGATTTATTTCTTGAAAACGGTCCATGTTGATATAACGATTTACACCAGTTAAATAACTTCATATGTACATCATATAAATTATAGATTCTATTAAACTCATGATCAGGCCATCCTACTGGTATAAGTCTCTTATCAATTATTTCATCTAATCTAAATCTTGTTAACTTTTTTGCATTATCATATATAATATCTTCATAATCTTCATTACTAAGATGTTCATCATTGCCTACAATACTTATATTATCAGAATCAGTATTTTCTTCTGTTTCATCATCATCATCATCATTATTAGCATTAACAGAATTATTACTATTATTAATACCATTATTACTAGAATTGCTACGACTGTTATTATTTGAGTTATCTACTGCTGTACCTTCATCATCATCAAAATTTAATAAATCTCTACGTATTCTATTACGATTGTTCATTATGTGAGAAAAAATCAATTAACTTTTTATTTGAATAATTCTTATACATATAATGCAACCTAAGAGTGATACTAATAAATTAGGTCATAGAAGAGCAATTTTTTTATCATCAACTGATATTATTGAAAGAGAGTCAGATGTATATACAAAGTGTTTATCAACACCTGTTATAACTGAAGAATATCAGTATATTACGTTAAACATAGCAAGAATATCAAACAATAACATATACACTATTCAAAATGATGTTAATGAAAAAGTATGTTTTGATATAGAATATTTTCATGTAAATGATCCTATAAAACCCTTAAATGATCCAAGCGTAATATTAAGCGGACCAAAATTAAATACATTAGAGATAAAGATACCACAAAATCATTATAGTGGTGAAGAGTTTTTAAATTATTTAACAAAGAGTATGTTAACTGAATTAAAATTTACTACACTAGTACGTAAAGATATTTTACCTGTAAAAGAAAAAGATGAAGATGAAAGTTTTAATTATTTCTTACATCCTCAAGCTGGAGATAAGATATTTGACTGGTATGATAAGACTACGAATAGATTAAAATTATATTGTGCAATATATACTCACTTTGGTAATTATATACTAACAAAAATAAAAATGCGAATGCCTAACCTATTTGGTAGGTTATTAGGTAGTAATGTAATAGATGACGAATTAATTATATTAGATAGTAATCCATCGCATAGTTGGGGTACAAAAGAACAATACTATGATCATAAATTTTTATTAACACCATCACTTATATGGTGTAATGTAATACAAGTTAGATGTAGTTGGGTTAATAATGGTGAGAATTCAGCTGTTTTAGCAAACATACCTATAACTGATATATCAAACACAAATATAACATGGGTTAATCCACAAATAGATTGGTCAACTAAAAAGATGCAATTTCATGATTATCAAAAAATAAAGTTCAATCTATCAAATGAAGATGGTTATGCTATAGATTTAACTAATATATCATTTCAATTTGAGATAATAGTTTATTAAATACTTATATAATTTTTAATTTTTGATTGTATTACCATTTTTCTTACCAAAATTAAATATATATGAATAATATAACAACTGTACCACAATCTCAAATTCATAACAGTGTTGTACCAACATTAATACCTGATTATGTCTACATTCCTATTACACCTAACCAAACAAGAGATGTAGTTGTTTTAAGTCAAACATCATCAACTGATACAATAACTTTTGAATTATCACCAGATAGTTGTATGAATTTATCAAAATCTTATCTCGATTTTGATTTAATAATCGATCCTCATATAGTATCTGCAAATCCTGGTAATCCTGCTGCAGCTGGTAATGCATATACTATAGCAGGACGAGCAGCAGCAGCATTACCAGGTCCTGCAGTAGGTGAAACTCATGCTTTAAGATTAAGAAACACAATGAATTTTAATTCAATTAAAGTATACAACAAAACAGGAACAGTATTATGCGATTTAGATAACAGCTATAATGAATATAGAGACTTAATGCATGAATTATCTTATCATTGTCCAGATGATGTGAAAGGTATTAAATATTATGATGATACATTTGATGGATGTCATGTAGCAAAAGATAAAGCAAATGGTCAATATGAAGTAATAGATCCATTATTATTACATTATACTCCTGGTAATAGAACAAGATCTAGATGTGGTCTTAAAGAAGAACATTATATGGAAGTGATAGATCCTGTAGGAGGTGCACCAATGGTTGATATAAGAATAAAAAGGCATTGCCGATTTCATTTTGCTGATTTATTTAATACAATTTTATCATGCAAAAGTGATATTTATTTTGGTGAAACAATTTATATTTCAATAACATTTGCAGGAATTAATTCATGGATATTATATAAGCATAAATTAATTGCACAAACAGCTGAGGCTGATCATGATGGAGAAAGCTATTATGATGAATGGACAAGATTTATTGAAATGAATATAATAAATCCAAAATTATATGTTGCATATAATAAAAGTCCACAATGTAATGCAAATACAATTAATTATGTTACTCATCATGGTATAGATTTTACTGATTTCAATATAGTTCAGTTAGTAAAAGATACTATTACAGGTGATCCTAATTTTAGCTATAATTTTACTATTAATAGTAGTTTAGGTCCTTATGTGAAATATATATTATATAGAGTTTATATGAATAATGTTGCAACTAGAACACCTTTACCTTTTAAGTTTGCTGATGATAGAGTTAAATGGCAAATAAATGATACACCATGTACACCAGATTATTTAAATATAACTAAATATGAAACATTTGAAAAATTATATCCTATAATTAGAGGAACATATTTTGAGAGATGTCATCAAGAAATTGATTGGTATGAAAGATTTTTTGATATATTAAATTTCGGAAGTGATTCATTAACTGATATAAAATCAAGAGCAGGTAGAGATTTAAGTAAAGATTTAAAAATTACTTTTGAAGCAAGAAATCATGTTTTTGATACAAATAATACTGCTCATCATGCAGTAATGACATATCATCACAAGTTCTACATTATAACAGGTAAGATGTTAATCATCTCAGCTAGAGGAGTAGAGAAGGTGATTTAAAAATTATGATTTTAATTACAATTTAATATTTCTATTGCTATTATTACTTTATTATGTTTAAGTTTGAAAAAATAAATAACATAAGGGTTGAACCTGTAGATGGTGGTGAAAAATTCAATCCTAAGAAGATAGTTGGTTATGATTATTTCAATGAGCCATTTTGTAACATTTTTATAGTTGCTCGTAAAAATAGTGGTAAGACTACTCTCATCTATAATATATTAAGACATGTTTTGGATCCAAGATATAAAGAAAAACAACATGTTCACTTCTTTGTGGGAACTATCAAACAAGACAAGTTATATGATTCAATCAAAGAATTACTCGATTATCACGAAATTGATTATGATGAAAATGATTCACTCATTGATCCAGAGTCAGGTGAGAATGTGGTAGAGAGAATGATGAAAGAAATAAATGATGTTGATAAAGATAATTATTCTTATGCTGAGCATATTATGATCTTTGATGATCTTAGTTTAGAATTAAAAACATCAACAATAATACCTGTACTGATGAAAGAAAATAGACATTTAAAATCAAAAATTATTATTAGTAGTCAATATATAACAGATATAGTACCAGCAGCTAGATCACAAGTTGATTATTGTCTTACATTTTATGGGTTAAGTAATAGAAATCTATTTGATTTATACAACTCATTAAATATATGGATCCCTGAGTATGAAACATTTAAAAAATTATATCTTGCAGTCACTAAACCACAATTCAATTTTTTATATATTGATAATGTTAAAAAAGTCTTTAGAGCAAATTTTAATATTATGATTGAAGATCATTCTGAAGTTTCTTAAATAATATTTTTATAAATATATATATATATATATATATATTCATTAATAAAAAATAATGTTTATTGGGGATAGAAATAAAGTTGATGTATTAGATGAAGATAAATTAATAGATGATATTACAAATAATATTACAGATAAATTAGATGAAGTGAAAGATCAAATTCTAACAGTATGTAATACAATAAATAGTGTAGTAAATAATATACCTCGTACTATAATACCAAGACCTTATTGTTTGCATAAACAACATACATTTTATTCTATGAAAAGAAAATATTTAGTTAATGGATCACCTGTATGGGATACTAAAATTACTAAAATACCAATCAAAATAGAGATGTTTGAGCATTTTATGAAGATTAAATTATATGATGGTTTTACATGTAATTATAGTGGATATATAGGTCATCAATTATATTTAGATGAAGATGATATCATCAAAGCTGAACCTGGTAGAGATGAATATTTACAACGTTATTATAATATACTACTAGGATTATACTCTAATAAATTATTCCCCATTAGAGCAACAAATGTTAAAGATACTTATCATACATTAACTAATAGACCTTATTATGAGATAAAACATACATTAGTTAATAATAATAATAATCAACCTACATTATGTATTGTAGCTGATCAATACCCTAATCAAGAATATCTTGCAATACCAAGACAGACATTCTTCACAGATTATATGAACACAGGTATTACAGAATTCTTTTAATATAATAATAATAATAATAATAATAATACGTATATATAAATCAGTTTTAAATTTCTTGATGAATTTAATAGATTTTATATTTTTTATAATATATAAAATTATGTTTATTGGTGATAGAAATAATAATACATTAGATATTGATACAAAAGAGATTGCAAGTGAGATATCAAAAAATGTTAGTGTTAATATAGATATTCAAACATTATCAGATTCTATATCACAAAAGATTCAAATACCAACACCTAATATAACTGTAGATAGTAATAGTATATCAACCTATATAAATCAACCAATAAATGATAATACTGATACTAAAACAAAAGCAATAAAAGATGAAGTAGATCAAATTTATAATGAAGTTGATACAATAAGAAATATTGAAAGAGTTGTAGGTTGTAATGATTATAATACTGATGAAGAATTATATATGACTCAAGGTTTTGGTAAATATGATTCAATTTATAATCATCTTAAATTAATAAATATATATAACCCACAACCTTATAGTATTCAAATTACTACATGGACTGTAAAAGTTACTAGAACAGATAATACATCATCAATTATAGATCAGATACCTATTAAAGTTACAATATTCATGAATTCTATAAGAATCAAAATTTATAATACACATCAATTAATTTATAATGATAGATCAGATATAAAACAAATTGATATTTATCTAGATGATAATCATTTATTATCAAAATTATATAGTAATCAATCTGTATTAACTGATTTTTATAATAAGCTTATTGAAAAATACCCTAATGATGGTAGTAATTGTATAGTATTCCCATTACAAGTTTATAATAATTCTCAATACCCATCAGAATACATACCAACACATTTTATATTAATAAATGATAATAAACCTAATCTACATTTACAAAGTGATAGTATTGAAGGTTATCAAAAACAATGTATATTACCTGGTGTTATTGAAACTATGTATATTGATTACAGTATTATCAATCCTTTATAATATACTATTTATTACATCATCAATATCTTTTAGTATAATTTTAGTATATTTTTAGTGAATTATAAACACCTTTTATTAATTTTAGTGAAATCCCACCATGTATTATAAAATATTTATCCCATCATCCTTTATATCCCTACCAGTAAAACCAGTAGAACTTAGAATAACATAGCTTGTAGCGACCTGTTCTACCCCTGCCGTGGCTACTGTAGAGAAAGACTATAGATCAATATTTTACTATTAATCCATCAGTAATTAATATTTCAAATTTTTTAATTTGTTTCCTCAATATTTTAAACATTTTGGATATTTTGGGTATAGGAACACTAAATATCCTGTTTATTCATATCCTCTATAATATATATCACTCTGCTTTTTGTTTGAGCGTTTATGCTTGTAATGAATTTTGCAATGGACACGGAACATGTGAAGCCAATGATAAGTGTCAGTGCTATTTTGGATGGGGTGGAGCAGATTGCTCATTACGTATATCTATTAAATTTTATTAATAGGTGCTTGTCCTTATGGAGAGGCTTTTGTAGATTTAGCTTTAGGTGATTTAAATCATGATGGTGAAGTGACGACTGATGTTGTAAAGACTGAATGGTTCCCAGATGTAGGAAGAAGTGAACTACACACAGGTGACTATAAACATAGATATGCTGAATGCTCAAATGCTGGTTTATGTAATAGAGAGACAGGTGATTGCGAATGTTTCCCAGGTTATGAAGGTTCTTCTTGTCAAAGAATGTCATGTGCTACAGCTGTTGAAGGAAATCCTTGTTCTGGACATGGTGTTTGTCTTCCAAGTGAAATAAAAGCAGGAGAGTTATGTGGATGGGAATTAAAAAAGACATTATATTGTAGATGTGATGAAGGTTGGACTGGATTTGATTGTAATGAGAGAGTTTGTCCTAAAGGTTTAGATCCATTGAGTAGTAGTGATAAAGGTAAATCTGTTATGCAATATAGATTCACATTACCACATAATCATACACTTGCTCGTAATTTATATACAATGATTCCTTCAGATATAATGGATCATTATTATGAAGTTACTTTTGGTGATGTAACTTATACTACTCCAGTTATTTCAAAAGTTCGTCGTGCTACAATTTGTAATAACGAGAAATCAACTGATCCAACTTATAAATCAAATGCTATTAGATATCAAAATGAAATTAAAAATGCAATTAAAACTATTCCACCATTAAGTCAATCTACTGTTACTATTCAATGTGAAATGAGTGAATTAGGACCTACAGGTACACCTAGACCTACAGGTTATGATCAAAATTTAAATAAATTAGCTGTTACTATCAATGTAGAATATACTGATTATGATTTATTTCAAAAATCACAGTTTACATTAGTTGAAATGAATGAAGATAAAGATGATTGTAATGAATTTAATAGTCCAAGTCCAGTTGGTACTGTTTCTCCATCAACAGTTGTTCATCCATTTAATTCAACTACTGATAATACACCAACTTGTATTCCTAAAGCTGCTGGTGCTAATATCGATTATAACTATTATTATACTTCAGTTGAGAAAGTATTTAAATCTGGACTAACTCAAACACCATGTGCATCTAGAGGTAAGTGTAATATCAATACTGGATTATGTGAATGTTTTACAGGATATTTCGGAGCAGCATGTGAAAACTCATTATCTATAGCTGTATAAAACACAATAATTATATATTATATATTATTTTGTTTTTATTGAATAACAAAATCAATAATAATAATATTTACATTAAATAAACAAAGAGGAATAAACTTATTTATTATTTCTTAGTTATAGATTTTACAAATGCTGGAACATCTTCAGCTATGCAGTTCATATGTTCTCTAATATTTTCAACCAATATTTCTTGCTCTTTAGAAGGGTTACTAATCAGAAATTGTTCTTCATTTGCTAATACTTCTTTAATTCTTATATACAACTCTATTTTATCTATATGTTCCATCTCTACTCTATGGATTAAGTCACTAGCTGTCATTTCCAATCTCAATTTCTGTATAATGTCTCTAATCTCATTCAAAATCTCATTTCTTCTTCTGTTAAACCATGGTCTAAAATGGGGAGAATGGAAAAAACGACTGTATAATATTTTCCACTGCATCTTATTAAATGGAGCTAATATTGCATTAGTAGATTCACACCTTGAAATAAACTCATTTTCATCAAAATTGATTAATAATTTATTAACATCCATATAAGGATCTATATAACAATAACAATAATATAATATATATAAATACTAATAGATATAGAAGATTGATTCATTTGGAAATAATAATCCAAAGGACTTAAAAAACACTGTGTTAAAGCCTTAAAATGATCTCTCAATAACTTATTATTAATAATAGTTGCAGGTAATGTAGCAGGTGATGGTTGTATTGGTATAGAAGGTGGTGGTGGTGGTGGAGGTGAATATTGTGGTAATTGTTGTTGTTGTTGTGTTAATGGAGTAGATATTGTATTTACTGGTATTGGTGGAGATGGTGTAGGAGTATAATAATAGTCATTATTACTATCATATTCACTATTATCATATTCATATTCATTATCTTCATCATCATCACTCTCATTATCACCATTTATACCACCACTACTACTAATATCATCATCTTTTGCACTTCCACTACTGAAATAACCATCATTGAATAAATTACTACTCTTTTTCAATACTAATAATCTATTCAAAGTGACAGAATTGGATTTCATTATGCTACTTCTTCTACTCACGAAATTATACTCATTATCAATATGACATTCATCTAGAGTTGTCTTTTCTGGTACTACTTTTGGTGTTCTTTTATTAGGCCTATGACTTTCACCAACAAATGGTTGTAAATGAATACAATTCGGCCAATACTTCAATGTCTTTATAATACATGGATTTGTCACTCCTAATATAATGGATGATAACTTTGTACCATGTGTCTCATCATGTAATTTCACTATCTCTTTATAATCTTGATCACAGAGTGAGAAACAGGGTCTATAATCTCCACAGTATATTATTGGTGATATTAATCCTACTATGGATAACACAGCCATACTACATTGTTCTGCATCATTAGCGAAGATGATTAATGGCTCACCAGTAATTGATATTTCCCATAAATGCCATAGACATCCTACATATTGACCAAATGTAGCGTATAATGGTAAACTCTATAAATAATAAATATAAAATATAAAATATACTTGAAAATATCCATATTCACTTTTAACTGGAGATGGTGCAATAAAATCATCAAAGAACTGTTGTGGACTTTTACTCTGTCCTCTTGAGGGAGTTAATAGTGAATTTCTTCTGAATGTAAATGCTGGTGATAATGGTAAACTATCAGGTTCATCTAATTCCTCTCTTTCATCATCATAAGTTATACAATCACTCGTTGATTTATCCATTGGTAATACATCAGGTAATTCTTCATTGTTATATACTATTACAGTCGGTTTATCATTGCTGTTACTATTTGAAATCAGATTAACAGGTAGATTTAGTGCTGGTGGTATTGATGTTGATGTTAACGAAATAGCAGTTGGAGGATGGTGTAGGAGATGATTGTTCAGGATATTCTATAGATTCATCATTCAATCGTGGAGATGGTAATGGAGGTGTTTTAGCTGATGCTAGTACTGTTGTTGTGGTTAAATCTAATAAGTCAGGATCATTAGGTATTCTGGCTTTATATATATCACCATAGAGTGGACATTCAACCTTATGACCAATTAATGGAGGTGGCCAGAGGATAAGGCTTGAAAATAGTGTTTCTAATGTTACCTCACCATATTGAAAGTACATATTTGCTATTTTGGTGGTTATATTTCTGAAAAAATGTATATTCTGGGATTTTTGTGAGAATTACTAAAGGATTTTTGAAATGCTCCTCTTGGTTTATCTCTTGATTGGATTGATCTGAAATAAGTATAACCAAACAAAAATGAATGTTCACTTGGGTAAGCAGAAAATAATGGTATAGGCCATTTCTGTTCTAATTCGGAAAACATAAAATAAATCTGCAGGATCTGTTGGATGTTTGTCAGGCATAGCAATTAGACGAATATTATCTTTGCATGTTTTAGATAAAGCTTCTTGAGGGTAAATAGCTTCGATACTTTGGCCTTTATCTGTATCAAAATTGATAACCACTAATGCAACAATCCAAGGCTCTAAACTATGAGGCGTTTGAAAATGTTTCGTTACTTCATCCATTTGTGTTTTTATTATCAGGATCTATTATATCTTCCTATTTTATATACTTTAAACCTAAAAAATCTAAGTTTATGATAATATATAACAAGAAAATCGAAGATAAAAAAATATACTGATCAGAAAACCATACACCGTATTTTAATATTTTTTTGGAGCGAAAATTAATTTTTGCCTTTTGTAAGCTGTACTTGAATCTGAAAAAAACAAAACCCCTCATTTATAATTACCTACGACATTACACACATATTTAACCAATAATTGGATTTTTAATGTATATTTCAAGTCAAATTATCCTTTAAAATAGAATATATAGTTATAATGTCGGACTATAATGTACTACAAGATCGACTGAAGGATGTAATTTACAAACTGAACAAGAAAGATCACTTTTGTATTTTCAGAGAAGCAGTTAATGCAAAAGATGTATGGTAAAAACGTTGTTATATTTTTAGGTACCAGATTATTACGAAGTCATCAAAACATCCGATGGATCTAGGAACAATGAACAGAGTATTGACTTTTCTATTTATATATTCATCAAAAATAGAAAATAGATGATAGAAAATATGGTAATTTGGATGAATTAGAGTTAGATTTTAGGTTGATGATAGCAAATTGCAAAGAATACAATGAAGTATAAATATCACATTATCTATATATATATTTCTTTATAGCCAAATTCTGTTTATTACAATCAAGCATTAATATTAGAAGAATACGGTAATAGTGTATTTGAAAAGACACGTAAAATAATAGAACATGCAAGAGGAAGAGATACAAGAGCAGAAATAGTGAAATCATTTATCCCATTACCACTAGTATATCATAAACAAACACATTCTAACTCACTCTATGGCACTTTCAAATGTAATATGCAAATATCCGTTTTACCTTATCTTGGCGGAGAAAATATATTGGTTCCTAATAAGGATAATTGTTGTATGGTTTGTGCTTTACCTTCCCCTGATTTACAATGTGAAAAATGTAAAATGAAAGTATATATATATATATATATATATATATATAATTTATATTGTAATAGTATCATATTAATTGTATGTTACGTCGTAAGAATGACATTATTGAATCATTATGTAGTTATTGTTCAAGACCTTATAATAGCAAAGCTGGTTGTATATTATGTCCAAATAATATTAAAGGAATAATGTGTAGGGTAAGTAACACCAGTTGGGCTCATTTATGGTGTATTTATGGTACTAAATTCATTGAAAGTATTGAAAACACTGAACCAAACACTAATAACACTACATTATTACCAACAGAACAACAATATTGTTGTTTTCTATGTAAAAAGACATTAGGATGTGTAGCAAAATGTGCTTGTGTTAGTTGTGAAAGAAGAGTTCATGTAACTTGTGCAATGATGTGTCCTGCTATGATGGTAGTGATTTGGCAATCAAGGAAAGGTATTATATATTGTAAAGAACATTGTCCTTCTGAATATATAATCAAAACAAAGATAATTAATAACACAGTTAATAATATTCAAATTAAACCACCACATAATTTAGTGTTAAACTTTACTCTATCATCTTCGTCTAATTCATTAAAGTGTTGTGTTTGTAACAATATTTATGTTAATTCACATCCTTTACCTATCCTTCAATGTAATAAATGTAAAATGACAGTTCATCCTGAATGTTATGGAATTCAAGGGATTATACCTGAAGATTTCATATGTGATTATTGTCAAGTAGTAGAAGATCCAAATGCTAGACAACCAATGTGTGAAATATGTCATAAAGAAGGTAAAAATGCATTTAAACCAACAACCATAGAAGGTAAATGGGTTCATTTATATTGTGCATTATGGATTCCTACTCTCAGTTTCAAAGATTTGACAACTTTAAAACCAGTAATTGGGCTTGAAACAATCAATCCTTTATTAACTCAAGCCGTTTGTCAAATCTGTCATTTGAGTGGAATTTGTTTGAAGTGTTCTGATAATACTTGTTCCTGTAATTATCATCCTATTTGTGGGTAGAGATGCTGGTTATTTTATGGTATTTAAAGAGAAAAAGAATGGTGAAATCAGAGCTATTAGTTATTGTTCAATACATTCTGATGCGGAGAGAGAAAAAATAGAAACAAGAAGTAGAAGAAAAGCAAATACAACTACTCAAGAAAGAATAAAACTAAGACAAAAGATAAATTAGATGGTGTTATTACTAGTTCTAGAGATAAAGATGTTGGTCGTTCTGCAATTACTCCAGCACAATATTGGAAGTTATTTGATCCATATTTTGATGATTTAATATATCGTAATACAAATGAATTCTTTGTTCCCTATGTTAGAACAAAAGAACAAATTGAAAATAATCCATTATGCTTTATTCCTCCATTAGGTAATAAGTTGGAAAAAGAAAAACTTCAAACCGATTTGATTATAAATGGAGTTGAAGAGAATGATAAAATACCACAATCGACTGATTCTATCAGTTTTAGAGGTTATAATTTTAAGAATTTCAACACAATTTATCAAACAATACCATTTTCATTAAGCGATGAAGTATTGGATTGGGTTTATAGTCATTGTATTCTTTTAGATACAACATTCCGTGAAGCTGAACCAAAAGATATTCCTTTACTACTTCAGATTAATAAAATCAATCCTGGTTATAAAACTAAAGAATCTTATATGGAAGCATTCTCTGAGAAAAATGATTTTATATTAGTATCTGAAAGAATTGGTGTAAATGGATTACCCTATTTAACAGGAATGTGCCATTATTACTTCCAATGGTTTCAAGATAAAGATGAAAATGGTAAAGTCAATGTTTTAGCATGTTATGTAGCTACATTACAGCAGTGAAAGAATCAACACATTCTGATTATATTAATCAATATAAAGTAGTATCAGAACCAAGAACAGGTGTTACATTATTTGCTATGGCTGTTGAACATGCTAGAAAAGAGAAAATGCAATATATTTGTTGTGATTCAACTGCTGAATCTGTATCTTTTATTTCAAAGTGTTTAATATGTCTGAAAAGATCCATTTCCTGATAATTCATATCATCCAATGGGAATAGCGATTAAAGATTTCAAATATTGGAATTGTCTACCTCCAGCTCCAAAAGATCTAAATGATAAAACTGTAAAAATGACTTTTAATGCAAAAAGTGATAAACCGATCATTCCTGATTGTCAATATCCTGAAGATAATCCAATCACTTCATTTTTCTTACATACAAATTATTTAGGTGAAGTGTTAGATGATTCTACTCACTTTTTATATGAAAAGATAGGAGATAATAATGATGATGAAACAATACCAATTCTTGATCACCAAAGATAGATACAAAACCAATAACTAATCAATCAGAAGTAGCTGATGTAATACAAGATAATAATGCAAAGAATAATAGAATAAAGTTTGAATTAGATGATTTTGAACCTGAAGAAGTTGATGAATTGAGGAATAATGAAATAGAAAAACAAATGAGAATATTGCAATCAGAATTGAAGAGTGTAATGCATAGAAATAGTAAAGAGGAGAAATAATAAGAAATAGAATATTAGGGAATCATGAAGCCTTTTTGAATAATTTAAAACAAAATACTTGGGTAAATCAAGCTGAGATAATGTTTAAGAATTATATGACAAAAGTATTGGAATATGAGAAGAAACATAGTGTTCCAGATCTTGAAGATCAAGTTTGTGATGTATGTTATGATGATGATAGTGCATATGGAAATCAAATTGTATTTTGTGATTCTTGTAATGTTGGAGTTCATCAAGTATATATATATTGTTGTGTTATTTATTTATTTATTAATAGAAATGTTATAATATTCCAATCATTCCAGCCAATGAATGGTATTGTATGAGATGTAAACAGAATCTATCACAAAGATATGAGTTGTTTTTTATGTGGTTGGCAAGGTGGTGCATTAGTTCCAAC